>JASFYC010000824.1:80768-170171 GCA_030412335.1 Botrylloides violaceus | reverse complement strand
AAAGAGCCTGTTTGTCTGTTTGTCTGTTTGTCTGTTTGTCTGTTTGTCTGTTTGTCTGTTTGTCTGTTTGTCTGTCTGTGCACGAATCAACTTCTTTATTACGGAAGCTACCGCCATAAGATTTCACAGAGATGTAGGGACGGACGTTATGCGTGCGACCAGGTGGTTTTTCAGCGATTCCGACATGTATTTCTCAAGTTATACATCGCCAAATGTTGCTACTTCCACTTTTCGCCACGCGGAAATGAGAGATGCACTTTTTAGATCGCTTCTGCCATCTAGCGGAACTATTTCTTCATCACTGCTGCTCGCATGATATCTCTCAACGGTTACCTTTCATCTACGGTTTAACGTGATCTGCGTGCGAGCAGGTGCTTCCATTGTGTATTTCCTGAGTTATACATCGTCCAATGCTGTTATTTCCAGAACAGTAACAGACTCGGAATTTTTCCGTTTATGAAATTACTTTAGTGCTCATTCTCAAGCAGCCGTGTTTTCGTGTGTAGGAATAGTCCAGGACAGTACCGGTGACAAAATTTTAAATTCCACTTTCCGGTACGCAGAATGTGGTCAGGACAGTAACAGACTCGGAATTTTTTCGTTAGTTAAATTACTTTAGTGCTGTCTGTCAAGAAGTTGCATTGTCGTGTGTAGGAATAGTGGCCCTATGGCCTATACTATATATTGTTATGTCAAAATTGTAACCATTTGTCATTGTTAAGATGCTTTCATTATATATGCATGATACGGTAGTCATTAGCGTTCATGCCTGGCCCAAAAAAGTGCGGAGGAGCCTTTTTTCCCATGGCAAGAGACGTAGGACTGCTACCAATGCCTCTCATTATATTCAGGATCTGGAATACTTTGACAGTAACATGCCTTCCCAAACTCAGGAGGCTAGTTGGGTGGCTCAAGACATACACCCCCACAGTAGTTCGAGTCAGAATAGTGCTCAAAGAATGGCAATTGCTAGGGTTGCAGAATCTCCGCGAACGAGACAGCTTCGTCGTCAAAATGATGCTGCACGAAGGGCACTATCCAAAGCTGCAGAGTCCCCACGTTCCCGTCAAAACCGTCGTCTTGCTGATGCTGAAGCGAGAACAGTTTCCAGACGCCGAGAGTCGCTTGAAACCCGTCAAACGCGTCTTCAAACTGTTGCAGCAAAAACAGCTGCAAACAGGGCTGCAGAATCACCACAGACTCATCAAACGCGTCTTCAAACTGATGCTGCCAGAACAGCTGCCACCAGGGCTGCGGAGTCACCGAAGACTCATCAAACGCGTCTTCAAACTGTTGCAGCAAAAACAGCTGCAAACAGGGCTGCAGAATCACCACAGACTCATCAAACGCGTCTTCAAACTGATGCTGCCAGAACAGCTGCCACCAGGGCTGCGGAATCACCGAAGACTCATAAAACGCGTCTTCGAACTGTTGCAGCAAGAACAGCTGCAAACAGGGCTGCAGAATCACCACAGACTCATCAAACGCGTCTTCAAACTGATGCTGCCAGAACAGCTGCCACCAGGGCTGCTGAGTCACCGAAGACTCATCAAACGCGTCTTCAAACTGTTGCAGCAAGAACAGCTGCAAACAGAGCTGCAGAATCACCACAGACTCACCAAACGCGTCTTCAAAGTGATGCTGCCAGAACAGCTGCCACCAGGGCTGCGGAGTCACCGAAGACTCATCAAACGCGTCTTCAAACTGTTGCAGCAAGAACAGCTGTAAACAGAGCTGCAGAATCACCACAGACTCACCAAACGCGTCTTCAAAGTGATGCTGCCAGAACAGCTGCCACCAGGGCTGCGGAGTCACGAGACCAAAGGTCTGAGCGCCTTTACATAGCCAGAAGTGCGGCGACTAATTCAAGAAGCTGGAAAAAAGGAGTTTTCAAAGAGCCTGGTGCCGCGTTTACATACTCTCCTGATATTCATTACAGAACTTCTCCGCAGCTTGGAATTGGCAAGATGGACACCATCTGTCAATATTGTAACGCACTCAAGTTTCCACAAGAGGCACCTGGACTATGTTGCAAAATGGGAAAGTTATCATTGCCGCATTTAGAAGCACCACCACCAGTACTGCAAAATCTCATCAAAGGTGATACGCATGTATAATGGGGCCTTTTGCATGACCTCCTTTCGCGCAAATATTATTCGTGAACCAGGATTCATGCCAACATTCAAAGTCATGGGACAGGTTTACCACTCCGCTGGGTCGCTATTTCCTGATGATAATCAGGAAGCTAAGTTTCTTCAAATTTACTTCCTTGGACCAGACCAACAGATTGATAGAAGAGTTGGAATTTATCAAAATGGACTCCTCGATAGAAGTACTATCGCACAATTGCAGAATATGCTATTTGAGCATAATTTCTTAGTAAGGGACTTCAGAAGTGCTGTTGACAATGCTCCGGCGGCGGACTACAAGGTTGTTATTCGGTCAGATAAAACACCTGCTGGAGAACATCCTGGACGATTCAATGCTCCCACTGCTCCAGATGTTGCGGCAATTCTGGTTGGAGACCAAACAGACAGAAGGGACATTGTCATACATCCACGCCAAGACGGCCCACTTCAAAACATTTACGAAACTCATAGACTTTATGACGCTTTGCAATATCCACTCATTTTCTGGAAGGGAGATGAGGGTTATCACATGTCTATACCCATAATCAGTCCAGCAAGTGGCGAGAGTACTGACAAAACTGTTTCATGTATGCAATTTTACAGTCACCGTATCATGATTAGAAGGGGTGAGTCAGATCATTTATTTCGATACCGACTTCTGTTCCATCAATTTCTGGTTGACATGTTTGCCAAAATTGAAACAGAGAGGCTTCGGTTCATCAGACTAAACCAGCAGCATTTACGCGCATCTGAATATTGCCACTTACGCGATGCCATAAACGCCGACACCGATTTATCAAATATCGGGCAGTTGGTAATACTTCCCTCATCGCATACCGATAGTCCACGATACATGCATGAGAGAACACAAGATGCTATGAGCTACGTCAGAAAATACGGTAAACCTGACCTCTTCATCACTATCACGTGTAACCCAAACTGGGACGAAATCCGACAAAACATTTTCACCGGTCAATCGCCCAAAGACCGACAAGATATTATTGCGAGGGTCTTCCATTTGAAGCTTCGCAGTTTCATCAATCTATTTGTGAAGGGTGAGTGTTTCGGCAAAGTCATTTGTTGGATGCAAACCGTGGAATGGCAGAAGAGGGGACTTCCACACAGCCACATCCTGATATGGTTGTCACAGACCATTCACAATGACCAGATTGATTCCATAATTTCTGCTGAAATCCCAGATCCTCATGAAGACCATGAATTGCATTCAATCGTAACAAAAAACATGATTCATGGGCCCTGTGGTATGTTGAATGCTCTTTCACCGTGCATGCAAGATGGAAAGTGCTCAAAGCGTTACCCACGCCCGTTTTCACGGGAGACAAGAACCGGTCAGCATGGCTACCCTTCGTATCGAAGGGTCCTGGTGATGGTGGCAGAACTTTTTCAAAGTCTATTGAAGGTAATGCAGTGGAATTGGATAATACATGGGTGGTCCCATATTGTCCTTTACTAAGCAAGTGCTTCAATGCACATATCAACGTTGAATTATGTAGTTCCATTAAGTCAATCAAATATGTCTGCAAGTACATAAACAAGGGACATGACATGGCGGTCTTTCAACTCCAAAGTGACCAACAAAGGGATGAGGTGTCTCGATACGAAAAAGGCAGATACATTAGCAGCAATGAAGCTGCTTGGAGAATTTTTGCATTCCCGATACACGAGCACGAGCATTACCCTCCAGTCCAACAATTGGCAGTACATTTAGAAAATGGACAAAGGGTCTATTTTCGAGCAAACGTTGCCCGACAAGAGGTTGCAAGTCCAAGGCAAACTACTTTAACGGCATTCTTTCAGCTGTGCCAGAGTGATGATTTTGCTAAAACCCTGCTCTATCATCAGGTACCGACTTACTACCGATTGGTCGGAAAAAAAATGGCAAAGGAGAAAGCAATTTAGGCCTCTACCGAATGCTCCGGGAATTTATGAGTCTGACGTTATCGGACGGGTCTTTACCATCAGTCCAAGGAATCAGGAGTGCTATTACCTACGTCTCTTGCTACATCATGTGAAAGGGCCAACCTCCTTTGAATACCTAAAAACAGTTGACGGTACACCACAACCTACTTTTCGAGATGCATGTCGCGAAATGGGTCTGTTGGAAAACGATAATAATTGGAATGAAAGTCTCAGAGGCAGAAGTGTCTTCATCGGGCAGACAGCTTCGTGATCTCTTCACTATAATGCTGATTAATTGCTCTATTTCTGACCCTTTGCAATTATGGGAGAGGCACAAACAACACCTATGTGAAGACATTGCATACACACTAAATGTTTCGAATTCTCCCGACCCAGCTGCTGCTGTGTTAAATCACTGTCTTATGTTACTTGATGGGAAGCTTCAACATTTAGCTGGCAAGCACTTACATGACTACGGCCTTCCTATGCCTGACCGTAACACAACCATCAATGCATTCCCTTTGGCTCAGTCAGTGGATGACATGCAAAGGTACGTGAATGACAATCTACCTTCACTACTGCTACAACAACAACAAGTATATGACAAAGTTTTACAAAGTGTCATATCGGGAATGGGAGGAATTTTTTTTTGTGGATAGTCCAGGAGGAACGGGCAAAACGTATCTTCTCAACCTGCTACTGGCGAAAGTTCAAACACTTGAAATTACAGCCATTGCTGTTGCTAGCTCAGGAATTGCCTCTACTTTACTCTATCATGGAAGAACAGCACACTCCGCATTTCAGTTGCCATTAGATCTTGCAAAAACAGATTGCCCAACTTGCAATATCAACAAGGAAAGTGAACGAGGAAAGCTGCTACAGTCTACAAAGTTGATTGTTTGGGATGAATGCACCATGTCTCACAAAGGCGCCTTCGAAGCTGTGGATAAAACCTTACGCGATTTGCATAAGAATGATCGAGTTATGGGAGGGGTGACGGTTTTGCTTGCCGGTGATTTCAGGCAGATATTGCCTGTCGTACCGAGGGGAACAATGGCCGATGAAATGAGTGCTTGCCTGAAGAACTCTGTGCTGTGGCAAGACATTCAGTGTTTGAAACTGACAACAAACATGCGCGTGCACCTACATGGAGACGCAGAAGCAGGAAGATTTGCAAGCAAACTTCTCGAAATAGGTAATGGAAATTTAGCACTGGATACCGAACAACAGTTGCATCATATAACTGTTGGAATTATGGTGGCTTCTGCCATTGACCTCATTGATAAGGTTTATCCAAATTTTCTACAAAATTTTAACAATCGCGACTGGCTATGTGAGAGAGCTATCTTAGCACCGAGGAATGATGCTGTTAACAGAATTAATCAGGATATTCTTGACCGAATACCTGCAGATGAAAAGGTGTACTCCTCCATCGATTCGACACTTGATCAAGACGAAGCTGTCCATTACCCAGTCGAGTTTTTGAATTCGTTAAACCCACCTGGAATGCCAGCGCACAAATTTCGTCTCAAGCAGGGTTGTCCAGTCATACTTTTGCGCAATTTGGACCCGCCAAAACTTTGTAATGGAACACGATTGGTTGTTATGAACTTGCACCGCAATGTTATTAAGTGTGTCATTATTACTGGAACCTCTAAGGGGGAAAAATGTGTTTGTGCCAAGAATTCCACTCATTTCATCTAAAAACCATTTGCCTTTTGAGTTCAAGCGCCTGCAATTTCCTTTGCGAAGTTGTTATGCAATGACAATAAATAAAAGTCAAGGCCAAACGATGAGTTATCGGGGGCTTGAGTTGAGTGATCTAAAACTAAAAACATTGTATACAAAGAGGTTTTTTAATGTATTGTTTTCCACTTATGTTTCTAGCTCTTTTCTTTGTTTTTATATGCTAAGCTGTTTCACTGTTTCGAAGTTATTCATTTTTGTACCGTTCCATGATGTTTTGTGATGTGGTTTGGTGTTCACTAATAGTTCAAGCTTTATAACTTCTTTTCTTTGGTTTAATTTTTCAGTTGATCTGCTGCTGTGCATTTATACACTTTCAGTATTTCGGCAATTACAGTAGGCTATACTTTCATTACTTTTCCTCCCGTGTGAAACCGGGTACTCCGCTTACTTGAATAAAAGCGATCTCAGCACACCAGCGACATCAATAGATTGATCAAATTCACGGTAACTGCACGGCGCCACAGCAATCGAATTGATGCCACGGCCTTCATCCGGGTCATCGTCATCATCTGAATCGGTTGTTTCCGTCAATATGATTGAATCGTCTGATCATGGCCTACTCTAGGTAAAAACTAAAGTAGGCCATGGTCTGATGTATCAACGCTATATGCTGATTTTGCGCAGAAGTGAGTTAATCGCATTTTTGTTGATAGTTAGGCCTACTGTCTGTTTTCTGCGGGTACTCCTCTTGGGAGTTGTGGCTCTGGTTTCCGCAAACTTGGCGTTATCGGTAGATTGTGATAATTTATCTCTACTCATTTTAGTAGAATACTACCGGTTCCTCTATAGTATATATCGGCATATTGCAATGGCAAATTGACAATGCTCATGCAATGTAGGCCTATAGACAAATCATTTTACCTTGACTCTGAGAAAGCAGAAATTATGCTGAGATAGCAGAGTTTGTGGGTTGTAAAGCATGATACATGGTTGAACGTAATGTCACTGTAATGAATATGAATTAACGACTTAATGAATACAGCCTAAACTAAAATAGTACGCGAATAGTATTCCAGCAATAAATTGACAAAATGTATTTGGCCTACTGATATTTATCCGTTGTTTACTTCAACTTCGGCGGTGAGATTCGCTTATGCGGGAATAAGTAAGTTCGCTGACGCCGATATAATGAATTGAATATATGAGTCACTTAACTTGCGTTATTGACGGAAGTGAGTCCAATTGTTTTCTGGATGCTTGCAATGGATTTTTTTTTCTTCTTGCTTCTTCGTCTTTACTTTCTGATCGTAATGAGACTTTGCGTTGCATTAAATGTGTCCCAAAACTTGAATTGCAAGCAGCTCGTGATGATACGCGCTTTATCTATGATGATCGTTGTATCTTCGATCGGACAATTCGTTGTCGTTGCTGTAGTCGCCTTCAAATGTCGGGTTCACCACTTTATCGAGAGGGGTTATTGGGTTTGCGAATATCGTAATGTAGTTGAACTCCGCGCTGATCTGACTCCAAACTGCGTGTTCGAAACACCCCACGATAAACGCCACGTCTGTGACGTACGCTTCTATAGAGCGCTTCGCACAGCGGTCTGTATATATATATATATATTGTGCTTGCGCGAGTCTTAGTTGAGACAGAATTTATGCCGAATTGATGATTATATTGAACCAATATTCCAAACCGATATGCCTATGAATTTCACAGAATACAAATAGTCGTTCACTAAGTCACTTCGATAACAAGTTCGTACGATGAAACAATATTAGCAAGGCCGAATAGATAAGTCGAACGGTATATCGTCTTTGACTACATGTCTATATAAGGCATACGTACTCTGTTGCGGCAGACGACCAGATACTGAATGTCGGAATAAAAGTCTCCCGATTTCGAATTCAAATGTTCTCACGTGGTGAAACCACCAGGAAAATAACCCCATTTCTTGATGTCTCCCGAAATGACGTCGGCGAATTATCTTCTTATTCCTTAGCTTGCGGTCGGTAGTGAAACTATCAGACAATTTGGGGCAAGTCCTGTGTCCTTGATACGACAGTTAATGTCAAGTATATAGGCTTACATTCAGAAATGTATACACGACACACATTGTCTTTCGACCGCTGACGGAGGAGGTTTCCTTTATACGCCATTACTTCGTAGTTTGTATCCACCGACAAGTCGCGGCTTGCTGTCCTCGACTGAAGTATAAATATGCTGAATGTGCGTTCCTGTCAACATGTCAGAATTCTTTACCACAAGACTGGTAACGTGAAAAAACCAACAGCGTCGAAACAGCATATAACGCTGACCTGAGGAGACTTGCTTTCCATACCAGTAATTTTCACGCGATGAGAACATGCCTCGTCAGTTTGTTTTTCTAGTCTCGTTCGTTCTTTGTTATTTCGCCTTTCTACCTACTGTCGCAAATGGACATTGTGAGCGTGATGAGGCCGCAATAATTGGCCCACAGGGAAGACCGGGGAAAAAAGGGACGAAAGGCGACCGTGGACTCGTTGGTCAGTCCGGTGAAGCGGGAATTCCCGGCGAAAATGGAGCAAAAGGAGAAAAGGGAGAGATCGGACAATGCGACTGTTCGGAATCTGCATCAAACATAAGTATTACAGACTATGAGTTACCCATAGCATATGCATAGATCAACCGCGGATGTTTTTGTGTGTGTGCAGACTGCGTTGATTTAGGGCTAACGCTGCCTCCACCAGGGATCAGAAATGCAATTAGAATACCTGTTTGCGAACAAAGGGTAGTAAGTTTTCTAGTTACCACAACGTATATTATGTATCGTAAAATGAGTAGTAAGGAATTATCGTGACATCCCAGCACCGTTACCTATGTTAACAGAGTGGTTAGGGTATCCGGTGATACCGGTCCCGACCGTGTCCGACGAAGAACTGCAGAATTCAAATCAGCTGGCGGCACTCAGCCAATCATCTCAGGAAAACCGACAGCTCTCGTTCGTCTCTGTGAAGATTTCTTGATAAAAGAAGATAGGACTTATGAGGTGTACAGAAAGCTGTAGCTGTACTACCGTTATTCAACGTGCACATGTGTGTCTAGTGATCATTGAACCAGGCCGAGATCACGGCGGGGAAGTACGCGTCCTTCGAACTGCTCTGGTTTATTCACGAATATGGCGGCGCCCTATGGAGATTGACTAACCAAAAAGTTCCCTATAATTCCAACTCGTATTTTAACCATCATTGTATTTGGAGTGCAGTGCCCCGTTCCCTACAGCAGGTCAGCGTTTTCGTAGGCTCCAAGTAGGCTTAGGATAGGCCTACACGCAATGAGTAATCACAATTAGTATATTATTCTCCTTGCATGCAGAGACCATGGTCTTGGACATTGTTAAATCTGATTGGACTTGGTTATCGCACGGATCACAAATTTTCGGCTACAAATTGTTCAAAACTGGCAAATCATACGGAGAGGCGAAAACAGCGTGCGAAAGTCTTAACGCCAGACTCGCATGCGTCGGAATGCGCATTAGAGAAGTAAGAGAGTAAGTTGAACAAAACTGATTAATGTCTTACTGATCTTTCATTGTTTCTTTCCGTATAAACATTTTATCGAATATTTCTTGTGGAGCCTATAATACACACTCCTCCTTGAAAGACTATAAACTGAATTTTATTATAAGGACCGGGCGTCTAATTCGTCGTGACAATTTTTTTGGGAATAAGGGTGGAGTTCATAAACTATCCTTAACCAGCCAGTCCTTAGCTAAGGTTGGGCTGTAGCCTGTAACTTAAACTTAATTGGAGTTCATAAACTATCCTCGGTCGTTCCTTAGCTAAGTACCGGCCGGTACTTAAGTTTAAGTTTAAATATCGCCAAAAGCGGTTGCCAGATTGTATTTTGCTCAAGTTGACGTGACAGCATGGGTGATACCTGGCAACGACGTCATTCATAGTACCGGTATGCCCGGTAGGCCTACGGTGACAGACTACTGACAGTCATTCCAGGCTTGCCTTTGATATAGAACTCAACATTAGTACTAATTCTGAAATCATAGGATCAGCTCGTCTTCCTTTTTAACCCAATTCTTGTAAGAACGCGACCGTGCGAAACAGCGAGAAAGGATACCGGCTAGGCCACGTAACCCACGTACCGGTACCGTACGTATCGTCTTCCACTTTCTACTTTGCCAGCCTCGATCAAAGTGCGGCCTGCCCTGCTGATTATAAAATCACCTTAAAATCAATCAAGCGTGCCGAATTAATAACAGCGATACTCACGTCCTTGCTCTCGTTCACCTCCTTGCTCTAAGTCTAAATGCTCGGCAGTGTCCGTCCCCAAGCTCAGATAACCTAGAAAACCAAACTTAAGGTACCTCATAGGCAACCTTAAGATTTAGGGAAATAAGGACCGATCTGGCCCTAACTTAAGTGTTAGGTGAGTTTATGAACTATACCCTAAGTACAAATTTTGCAACATGAAGTTTTGATATTGGACGCTCCGGTAATATACAATGATGTAGAACTACTGCTATGCGGCAGCGTAAAGGGATTTTAAATGAATTATTCACTTTGATTCGTTCATATCTATGCCATTTGTGACTTTGTGACACGGAAATCCATTGGGAGGAGTAATGCGGACCTAAATTTTGCACCTAAATAAGAAGTTCTGATACCATGTAGCAAGCCGTGTGTGTGTTATAACGTAAAAAAAACAGGCATTTGTTGCGTTTTATGAAATGGCAGAGCAGCGATCAGGCCGTTGCGTTTACACAAACGTAAACAACAGGCCCGCAGTCTATTGAAGCCAAGCGGTTTCGCTACACGACATCAGTCGAGCGTTATCTTCCAGGTTACTATAGTTCATTTGCTATAACCTGACTTGAGCGACGTCGTTGCCTGATGAGCGTATGATGTCAAACATTTTGCATCCGTTACGATAAAGGTATAGAATCGAAAAATGTAGCCTAGGTCCTGCCTAGGAAGTCTGTAAATTGCCTATATCATTGGCAATCTTATCTAAATACTGTAGTTTGATTCACCCTCAATGCGTAGTTGCCTACTTACTCCGGCGATTTGCTAACTATAGCAATGATTTCTACTGTGATTTCCAGTCAAGTCAAGACCTCCATCTTGAGATCATCTGGATCGTTCAACATATGGATCGGCCTTGATGACCTACAGCAGTTGGGGAACTACGTCTGGCTGGACGGGATATCTTCCTCTAGAGTCAACACTGATTGGCGTGCTATCGAACCGAACGACAACCTTGAGAGATGTGTTGAACTTGTAAATATAGATCAGCAAGGTCTCAATGATCATGTATGCAGCATGTCCTTTCACTATTTGTGCGAAAAAGTGTATTGAGCTCGCGTACTATTGGCACTCAACTTGATTGCATCAGCTATAACATGGCCTACTTTAGAGTAGGCCATGGCTATAGCCATAGCTTGTAATATCACGTGATTTTCATTTCTGTGACATGTACTTTCACAGTAATACAAAAACGCAACGTTGAGAACTTTATCTGACCATCTTTCACGAAATAGTGCAGGCGAGGTGTACACTATGGCAGTGGGCATCGACGTGGCGTCGCTATCCTCAATGGCGGGTGACAGAGGCGACTGGGTTGTCAACGGGGGATTTTTTGAGAAATACCAGCCATCTATGATGTGATGGGCATTGGCCCAACAGTGTTATTGTGGTTGCTACGACTCATTAGGAGATGCAATTATTTCATTGCATTCACTGTACGTGGCACGAATAGCGATCAGGTTCATCAGAACATAGCCTAAGACGTTTGTAGCCCTACGCGAAAAATGCGACCTCCATTTAATCGTGGGTGAGAAGCCCCTCTCTTCTCTTGACGAAGGAAAATGGCTCTTCAATTCGCTTCTCATATGCATTATCTAAACCCGTATGAAATATATCGAAGACGCCGAACCGAATGACAGTATGGCCTACCTAAGCAGAACGTTGTAGCCAGGGCACCTTTGACCAGAAGCGATGGAGAAATTGTTCCGCTAGATGGCAGAAGCGATCCTATCGAAGCGTGGAAACAGCAGCATTGGGCGATGTATATAGGCCTAAGTTACAGATATAAATAGTCACCACAGATTTAACGTCCAGTCCAGTTTATTGGTATATAACACACAAGCTTTCGGAGCTCTGCTCCTTCATCAGGTGAAGATGGAATGAAAAGCAAAGTTTAAGATTTGAATTATAAAGAATCACATGACATTATGACGTCATAGGGCAGAAATATTAAAAATGCAGACCATGAAAACAGGTGATGTTAATGCACCGAAAATCAGATAAGGAGGTCGAAAACGGGCAAATGTGTATGGAGCCTGGTGTTAGGAGTTGCTAAAGTCACGATTACGTGGACTGCCGGGAAGTAATCGGAAGTGTTTAGGTGATCCCCAAGAGAGGTCACCCGAGAGGCCAAAGTATAAACCCGGCTAAAATGAAAGACCTCCCAGGTTGCTATAACCATTTCCCACCATATAGCAACTCCTGAGGTGCCAAATGTCAAAAACCAAAGGTGGGTGTATATGGGGTTGCTTCAACTCCGTGTGTTAGCGACACATGAAAGTCCGCTGGGTCCAAATCCAAAAGATGCGGGATGCGAGGCGGTGCCCAAAGCAGGTAGAAGTGTGGAGGTCTCCGATCGTCGGTGCGGTGATAGTGAGCCGCTTGATGGTAATTCCTCGTCGTAGTCGTATTTCTCCCGTGGTTGATGTTCTGTCCGACGTATCTCGCAAAACAGTGGTATAGGGGGTGCAGTAATACAGTATATAAAGTATAGGTCTATGACTGTGATGGAAGGAGTTGGCCTATATATGAGAAATCGATCTATAACAGAACGTGATAAAGGGGGAAGGCGATGTCGAGCTATTCAGGTGAAGGTCGTGTGATTACATAGCGAGACATGCATCCTCTGTCTCTATTGAGCCCTCGATTGTGTGTGTTGAATTTGTAAGTATAGGTCTATGACTGTGATGGAAGGAGTTGGCCTATATATGAGAAATCGATCTATAACAGAACGTGATAAAGGGGGAAAGCGATGTCGAGCTATTCAGGTGAAGGTCGTGTGATTACATAGCGAGACATGCATCCTCTGTCTCTATTGAGCCCTCGATTGTGTGTGTTGAATTTGTCTACCAATTTCTGCTCCATAGCCCTTCGCATATTGGTATCCTTGATCGGCCCGCGTAGAATATTGACGACCATGTCGTTGGTGGAATGACCAGGCAAAGAAAAGTGTTCACTCACTGGCTTAGAGATGTCTGAGTGGAGCGTGTCGTGCCTATGGCCATTGAGGCGTATGTGCAGGTGTTGACTGGTTTCTCCTACATACCAGGCATTATTACAGCCATGCTTGCACCGTATAAGATACACGATGTCAGCCGATTTACACGTAAAAGAACCAATGGTGTTATGTATAACGTTCTCACCTCTATGTATTGTTGTTTCCGTATTGAGGACCGGACACGTCTTGCACTTGATGTTGCCGCATTTCTTCACGGTGTTCTCATATTTACGGTTCGGTAATTTACTGCGTACCTAAGTTACGAAATACACACTGGAAACACTAAAAAACTACCTGGTCGCACGCATAACATCAGTCCCTGCATCCCTGGAAAATATTATGGCGATAGTTTTAGTAATAAAAGAGTTGATTCGTGCACAGCCAGACAGACATACAGTACATACATACATACATACAGATAAACAGTCTCTCTAATTTATATTGATGAATTATGATGCAACTTCAATTTCGCTGTGACACATATATCATGATAGGAATTGAATAGTTCAGATAAATTGCCCGTTCGATTACAGGTTACATGAGTGAACGTCATTAATAAGTATTATTACATCAATCAATTGATAATCTACGTCACCAAAAGGATTTGAATACTCTACCATGGCCTACTTTAAAGTAGGCCATGACTCTACTAGTATTAGGCCTACTCGAGATGCGAAAGCGTTATATTACAAATTCTGTTTCATAACTGACGAAGCAAGATGAGTGCGTCGACAATCGCTGAAAGGCCTGACTTGTTTTGTGTTAGCATTGAAAACCCTACAAATATATTTTCTAGAGGTTGGAAAGCGTACACGCGACTTGTAGCTGCTGTAAATCTGTGCTTGACCGTACTAAATCGATACAAATGGTTCATGAAGATTCGATAACACATGATATTTCGACTTGCCTAGCAGATTATCAAAATTATAGGATCCAATTGCAAATTGTTTTATAAATATGAACATTAGGAAGGTGCAACAAGTTACTACAAGCTTAAGCCGTGTCAAAACTGAGGATTTTTTTATATTACGCAGGCAGAAAAGAAGTCATAATAGCAAGTGATTAACTGATTTATCTTCGCACTCCATGTTGAGTCACACTTGCTTGAAACGGATTCATTTGCAGCACATGAAACAATAATACGTTATTTAATCCGCCTAAATATATTAGGCTATAGGCTATAAATAATGATACGTCCTATATTATAAAAGTCTGTCACTGTATATACTATATCAAAATTATAAAAACGTGTAGTTATCGCTAAATGAGACAATTTATCAAAATTTACGACCCCCTGAACAAAAACGTAAGAAATTGTCCCAAACTAGAGATTGGATGAAATCTTTCGCTACTGCCTCCCAAGACAACTGAGCAAAACAAACGATACCGTAGTTCAGCCAACTGGCTTTATTGTATTAATATTATTATTATTATTATTATTATTATTATTATTATTATTATTATTATTATTATTATTATTATTATTATATTATTATTATTATTGTTGTTGTTGTTTAAAGAGAGTGGCGCTTATCACCGATGAGGTCTGGTGCGCCACGGACATAGCTACATTCTGTAAAGACCGTCGTACTATCACCTTTAAACCACGCTAGTGACAGTATTTTGTTCCATCCGCGTACCGGCCATTGCAAATTAAATGACCATTTATTTTAAAATTGGATGTGTCCTTTCGCCAAATTGTCAATCGTGCCCATGTCCAGAAACAGTGGCACATTTTCTATTATACTGCCTAAAATACCGTAAACAACGGGCCAGTCTTTTCCGATCCTGTTACTCCAATTATCTTTCTCCAACCTTACTAAACTTACTGACCCACCCTAGCATGGCGTGACCCGTTATCGATTTTGCTCTTGGTTGCAAACGTCCACTATAGGTAGAGCCGCTCAAGACATTTAGGTATTGTGTTATGTTGTGCGATGACAGTGTGTTTAGTATTGTATTGTGTATGTATTGATCGTGGCGCGCAAGGCCCTTGGGCGACAAGCGCCACTTTCCTTATCATAATAAAAAAATGGCTATAAATATTTGTTTTAGATGAAAGTATAGTCACGACTTACGGAATTGCGAGCGGCGTTGGTATTGGACGACATGTCACACCAAATACGTCATCGTAAAGAAGATTGACGGCAGATTTAACGCCCAGCCTATATTTATTAAAAAGTATAACATTCACAAGCTTTCGGAGCTCCTCTATCTGTTGATCGTAGGCCTTCGGCTTCATTAATTCACCGAAAATGTTTGATTCAATTTATTAATCTTACGTAATTTTGGAATGAGCAAAGCAGGGAATCAAAATGCAAGGAAGCTATTCACAAATCGACGATGGAAATGTGTAGAATGTTTTGTGACGTTACCACGCAGACACACACAATATCATCTGTGCATCTACTGAATTTCCTTCAATGTTACAAAATCGTTTCGTCAAAAAATATTTAGTAATAGCCGGTACTCGATGGCATTATTCTGTTACTAACGGAACGGTTTTATTCGTCAGACATGACAAATTGCTCACTTACGAAATTGACAACATCAATCTGCCCGATCGTTTGTTGTATAATCTGTGAAATTATTATTTCGATTACGAAAGCACAGCACCAAGGCATAAGTTGGTAGTTTCTAGATTATCTCTCTGGTGTGAAGCCAAATAAGTCACGATCCCGTATTGTATTATTTGTAAGATAAACTGAATTCTTACGCGAAGGCGCTAGCCTACGGCAACCTGACCTTCATGTCATGAATGTGACAACGCACTAACGGATGTTACAAGATCCGAGGAGATTTTTACAGAAAGAAATCCTTTTAAGTTATGAACGTACACTCATCAAATATGTAACAAGGTAATTTTAGACGAAAATTCGCGTGTATGGTAGCGAATATGCAGGCATGTACAGTGATAGCAAATGGAAAATTGGACGTTGTTCAATATCGTTTATTTCGCAACGATTTTAGCTGCGGTACTCGACACTAGGAAGACTTAGCGCATCGCAGTAGTAAGCCAAATGTATACTTGCGGTCCAATTAGAGTGTATCTTTGAGGAGTCAAGCTCAACGCTTTAAATCATTGCGTTGTAGAACTTTTATATCAAAGGCGTATTTTAACGCAGTGCAGAATTTACGGAATTAGCAACAAGTCTTCGACAGTAGATTGCGACTCCTGTATAATCGGGCGTGGCGTTTCTGCCGTTCAAGTGATTAGCGCGCTCGCAGCAAGCGAAAGCGTAAATATTTGGTCAGAAGCTAAGTTATCGAGAATCAAGAGTTTGATTATAACCTTCAACCTCATTAAGATTGGAGGTTGCGTAATTAGGCTAACCGACAGATAAAAGTGTTGCACTTTTGAGCATCAAGTACCGTTATAATATACTTCCACAATACAGTGGCGTCAATTGTGACTTTGCGCTGATATCCCTGCAGGGCTGTTGCGTTTAGATCTTAACAAAGGGTTAGCTAGGATCCCAAAGTCGGGTGATTAATACTTTCGAACGCGTATTGTATAATGCGCATACTCAGGTTGCAACAGAGCAGGAATAGGACAGGAACGCTGGGTACGGATGACGATGTGTCAGCACTTGAAAAGGACGCATGATTGCATCGTCACCAACTGGTCCATTCATTTGAAACGTATTAGTTTCAATAAAAATCAGCGTAACAAATGGATAAGATTGCGAAATATCACCAAGCAACGTAATGCCGGTATCTACGTCACAAGCAATTGTGCACTGAACATATAGTGAAGATTTGATAGTAGCCTATATAGTGGACCCGATTGCGGACGATCAATAGATATCGTAACGAAAATCACCGCAGATTCCATTCCATCTTCACCCGATGAAGGAGCGGAGCTCCGAAAGCGTGCGAATGTTTTAATTCTCAATAACCAAGGCTGGTTGTAAAATCTGTGGTGTTCTTCTTTACGATATCTATATAGATTTATCTATAGTGAAATGTTCTATATGTGCATCATGCAGTAACACGCTTTCTGTAATGTTCCGATTCTGAATCGTAAATAGAAGTTAATTCCTTTTATATGATGGCGGAAGTACGCCTAAGGCGTGGTTATGGTGACATTTTAGAATTTTCGACCAAATCGAGCGGGAGGAGATGCGAGTTGGCGAAAAGTCATCGCAGTTTGATTTTACTATACACACTTTACTGTTCAACCCATGAACTAAAATTCTAAATAACATCCACTCGGACACCCTTGTTTAGGTTTACGGACGAGAAATAACGTAAACAAAGAAAACATAGCGATAGAGATATTGCAAATATGCTTGAAGGTGGGGGAGCCATGATATCAATATGGCTTCTCGTTGTCTTTGTTGGATGGGCTCGTAGTTCTACTGATGTCACGCAGCCTCATCTAACTGTCGAAATTGGAAATACTGGAACAACAAGAGACTTGAAACGACTACGACTTAGTGAACTTGACAACGACGGTGTAATACTTGAGCTTCTGCAAAGCGTCACGGCTCACAGATCTGATACTGGATTTGCGAGTTCCAATCGTTACAAGCGGCGAGGTAGGGACATAGTAAATTTACAAGCCTTCAAATTTGCATTAAAAATGGTGAAAAATGAGGTTGTGATGTGATGTGATGTGAATTTTGATTACAAGCCGATAAACGTAATAGCTCGTCAATTTGTCGTGCCATCTATCAATATACCAAGTGATGTTGTACTGTGGCAATACGACGTAGGGATAACCGAGCACTGGTCCTGATGTCAAGGTAATATATACCTTCTTCACCGAGCATCCATTATCGGGTGGCCCAGCGGTTGGATCACACATCACGCTATACTTTGGATGTCGGTTTTACGCCGGCTTTCTGCCTTAACGCAACCATAAATATACCTACCTACTAAGATATGTCGGGCAGTCTGGCAGGCAATAATCATGCATCCGCAGACCGTGTATCTTGTGTGAAGTGATTATGCAGTAGGTGATGGACTAAGCTATGATAAGTGTAGCGGTACGCTCTCCCTATATTGCATCAGGGCTACAGTAGCAGGGATGGCTAACATGGAAGAAGGAGATTTTTATTGTCCCGTCTCAGATTAGACCCGTTGGTTTGATCTGACCTATCATATCAGTCGTGCGATAAAGCAGTGACCTTCCAGCATAAAATATTGTATATTCTGCTGTCTTGAAAATACTGAAAGTGAAATTCTAACGTTTTATAATAAGGCCTCTACCCGCTGGCATTCGCTAGTAGCAACATGCGTGCATTTATGGTTTATGTGGCCATGCTACAGCCTACAGGCGTTTGGTACGTTATGTCCTACTTCACCTAAGTAAGTCATATGTTCGTCATGCTATAATCGCTATAATGCTATAACCTACCTCGCGTACAGTTACTTCACCTGATTGTAAAGATGAGTCGCAAACGATGCGACAAACCATTGCGACAAATTGAAAGTTTTGATGTTTGAATTTGATACATGTATTCTGTTTCGCGTTTGAGAAATTTGATTTGGTAATGGAACTCATCGTCACTCGATTAGTATTACCAATAATTACCTCTACATCGGTAACTTTCGATAAATGGAAGCTGCTGCGATGATCTTACAGACGATGCATATCTTACACCTACTGTAATATTGAATGTATAGTTAGACTGTTACGATAACGTTTGGCAAAATGACGAATTTACAAATCTGTTCTCGGAATTACTTCAGCGCAAGTTTTTCAATCGTCTTTGCGGCAATGCATGATTAATTATATTATCCATAAATTTAGTAGGCCATGTATTATCCCCCGGAATTTTCAGTTTTAATCTAATAATACTTACCTACACTTGTCCATTAAATTTAGACTGTTCGCTTACGTGCCAATTGCCGTGTGCCTTCTTGGTGTACATTGTGTGTCGGTATACGAAAATAGTGACCCTTCTTTCATTTGGAGTTGTTGGTATTTCTCCGGACTAGACGTCAGGACAGCCACTGTTTCGTGGCTGACATGTTTCTTTTCAGGCTTAGGTTTCCCGAAAGTTTAAGGTAAATTTCATAAGTTCGCATGCTCATTGCTGGGTTGTTCATTAGCCCTGTGCGTTATGCATGTTCGTGTTCTGTCATGCAATAACAACAGCACAGGTAGACGTCCTGAAAATGTACCTGATTTTTCATGACCAATTAAACGAATGCGTTGAAATCTATTTTCAGTCGATGTCAACCAGCCGCCGTTATTTGAAATTCCGCAGATTATACAAGCGAAAATGGGTGAAAAAATTTCATCAAATGTGATAGCTACTGATCCCGATGGAGATCAAGTTACCATATCTCTGACGCGGCCTTCATCGATCGCGTCAGTTACTACAGGTGTGTTGTTGTTTGTTATGTAGGCCTAGTCCTAACAGAATTGCACTGATAAACAGAGCTATAGGTCTATACTACTCCATAGTGTTGCATTGGGATCCATTCATCCATTCAAAATTACAAGACGCATGCACCACTAGATCCATATTTAAATCATCTGCCGACCAGATCAGTAGGACTACAGGTAATTGGTGGGTCCTGGGTGTTTGTTGAATTAGAAATTTGCGGGTGGGTACCGGAAGGAACTGGAATTAGGTGGAAAGGCCCTGTGGCACGAAGTTCGTCCATAGCTAGCCAAGCTTCATTGCCGTAGCCTACAACGCGACACCGAAAATAGGAATCACGCATTTTTGTCATTGCACGGACAGGGTGGGCATGGAGCATTAGGCATAAAACTCGGTTTCAAGGGGTTTTTGTTGAGAACATCCGCTACATTCGAAGCAGCGTTGTATTTTCTAGCCTATATCTTGCGTGAAACTTGCAATGACTATGATCCTAATATCAGATGTCGGGAAATGATAACTATAACCTAATTTGTAAAACCGGAGTTTTTATGTGACTGCTTGCGAAGAAAGTAGGCGCCACACAGTGTGCAATCTACTGCAAACAGAAATAACGCATCAGATATTTTGATGCCTGGGTGATATGGATGCAGTCGTGAATCACTCCCATAGTGTTGGTCGTGGTGGGTATTAAGGAAAACTAAATGATATTGATGAATATTGCAAGATGGATTATTCACCACGAACGAAGAAATCTCCGGTGAACTGGGCGATCTTCTGTCATCTTTGCTATCCATCGAGTTCAGAGTGGACGATTTTAGAGGGGGAACCACCTATCTATCACCTGAATGGGAAATATGCGCTTGCGAAAACGAAGGCGTCTGCGACTTCGAAAGACGATCCTACAGCTGGGGACGATTGCATGTGAGTGTTCACTTTATAGGCGTAAGTAATTGTGAGATAGTAGCATGCCCTACTTTAGTTCCTGAGTAGGCCACGTATGTAAGGTGGATTTTTCGTGTTAGCGATATATACTATACAATGATATCTCGGTAAGCTGACGTACTCCTTTTGGGTGGTTTTGTGTGATTTTGTCATTCAGCATTTAGTTACAAGCAATTTTACTTGAATAAGCGGCGCAGTTTACCCGTACTCGCTTATCAGTATACCAATCAACCCGAGCACAATGCGACGCCTTCGCTTAGGCTAATAGCCGAGGAAGCAAGCACAGTGTGCGAATCTATGCCTACTCTTACACTCCACAGTCTAAAGCGTGGTAGGCTACACTATTATGCAATTATTTGAGCTGCGTCATTCTACTGTTATTAGCTATACAGCATTGATTCAGCCGTATGGCTCATGAACTTCTACCATCTACTGGTTGTGCAAGAGTTTTTGTGACGTAACACAGTCAGTTCTGATTGTCGCTATATAGTTGGGCGGGAAAGTCAACGCTCGACTCGACCTTTTGTAAATTGTAATAAGTGACTTAGGTATATGTGGGCTCTCGGGCTATAGCCTTCAAGTCTCGCCGTTTCGTTGAGGCCAGCAAGCAAGCGGAATTCAGAGCTCAGTCGTTTAGTAACGGCAATAAGCTTGTCATTTACTTGTTTCGCTACTCTGTCGTAAAGCCATTTCGTGAGCCTTGTGAGACGAGAACGTTTCTGAGTTCTGACCAGTTCAATGAACGTGTAGGCGTCGTTTTGTCTGGATTTTATATCAGGCTGAGGTAGATACAGTATAATCGCTCACGTCTAGGATCTTGGCCGAAGCGAGTGAAAACGCAATCCATATTTCAGAAGTAGGCGACAGGCTGTTTGCTTCATCGCTCGTTATGGGCATGTGGCATATCGTGGTGATCTTGAAGGCGGTTTATTGACGCGTGGCAATTTGAAACTTCGATTGTTGTCATTCGTTGCTTATCGTTATAGGTCTTGGCAGTCGTCAACGACAATAAATCAAATCTGATTCTTTTCTGCAATCCGACTATCTAATCACTAACCAGTAGGCTAATTAGTATTCAATCACCTTGCGAATCGCTAGAATGGATAAAGCCTCGCTACGGCTAACCTTTTTTGTATTCCGCATAAACATGAAACATGCAGCATCACCGCTCAATTCCGTGGCCCAACCATTTCTAGTCATACTTTACACCTTACAGTAACTATTTGAATATTTCCTCATTTCAGGTTGTTAGCTGTATATGCTCGGAAGCGTATTCAGGAAATATGTGTCAAAACGACAAAGATGGCTGCTCAGCAGGAAACGAATGCTTCCCGGGCGTTGAATGTTTTGACATTCCGGCGCCTGGTACAGGATTTCGTTGCGGCGAATGCCCGGACGGTTATCGTGGCGACGGCATCACCTGTTTGCGTAAGTAGGCTATAGATGAAAGTCTTTCCAATAAAAATTAAGTGCATAGTTCCTCCTATAGCTTACTGAATTTAGTAGACCATGTTCCGTACTAGATTTTATAGCGGCTTCTTACACCGTTTTTGCCTGTTCTTACGAATATGAATGGCCCCGATTGGCGATTGGTTGATGCGGGGAATGCTGTCCCGATGATCCAGTATAGCGCTACGGATCCTGGGAACGATGTTTGGTAGCTCGCTTGATCTAAAGACTTAGGCAACATCCTATCCCTGCGCAACCCCAATCACCAGTTCGCTACATACGCAATGCGAATCGGCCTTATTACTGAAATTTGCGATTCATTCTTGTGTTTGCATACCGTTAAAGCATAAAGCAAGAGATAGGTCTTACCTGTATTAGTAATGAATGTAGAATATCAGCAACTGCCTTCAGATGAATATTGCAACCACCGCAAAATGCGATCAAGGTAGTGTAGTGTAGGCCTATGTATCAGTACGTCATAAGTAATTAAGCGAGTGTCCGGCCATTCCTAGAGGCAGTGCGTAAATTATAACTTGATCCCGATCGCGCAGATTGAAATAGTTGTTACTCAAGGGGCTATTTGCGCAGATTTCGAATTGTGAACCAGCCGTGGCTGATGAATGATGGAACTACCAGTTTTTCTACCATCATCCCGACACAGACAATACATCCCACCTAGCAAACGGTGGACACGCCGTGTTGCACCGTGCCTCTGCATCATCCCCGTGGCGCTGGAAGGCTGGCAGAAAAGCTGCGAATGTGTACTTCTACGCACCACCAACCTCACTGGCGAGCGCTAGTCCGACAACCAGCTCTATCGCCTTTCCATCATAAGCCTACAAGTGCCACTCAGCTAAATCCCATTGTGTTTTTAGGGACTTGCATCGAACCAGTTATAGATAATGGGGCTGTTTTTGGATCAAATTTTGAAGTTGGGTCACAGGTTTCTTTCCGTTGTGACCAGGGATATCAATTGGTTGGAGCAAGTGCAATAGCATGCACCGGTAATTTGAACTACGACAGGGCTGTACCAAAATGTGAAGGTAAGAGTCTCGTGTCTCCAAGCTCCGTTCACGATAAAGCATATTATTCATTATTGCAGATTTGAATGAATGCCAAGACAGTCCATGTCATGAGCAAGCAACATGTCAGAATGTCATAGGGAGCTTCTTTTGTATGTGTAATGAAGGATTCATGGGTGATGGTGTAAAATCTTGCAAACGTAATTATATATCCTTGCATGATCTATTCTATAAAAATTACGACTCACCTTGCGTTATTTGCAGCGTCACTTTTTATCGAGTACTTTAGTTGCGAAAAAGTTGATAGTCAATCTATTCAAGTAAATTGGCAAATCCGGCCTAAAGATTCCCCGAGTCTTGATCAAGTAAGATTATTACGCGAATGACTTGAGTTTGGGGAAGTAATGAAAATATTGTTTCCATTAGCTGATTATATCATGGTCTCGGGCTGAAAACTTTACACACGAAGTGCAAGAGGACTTGATTGAATATTACAATGAGTTTGATGAATATGAAGAAAAGCTTGATTCTGTTCGTGTAAGTTGAAATTTCTCTGTTACTCTTATGATGCTGTGGAGGTTTGTTAGTAATTTAGTCTTGTTCTCTCGTTGATGTGACAATTATTTATGTATCTAGCAATTTAGAAGGTCAATACAGTCACTAATACTGTAGTGTGGGAATATACTAACCAGATACTTACTAACTTTACACGGCAAGGCTACTTATTAGCTAAGCATTTCTCTACCAACCTGAACGTGAACAGCATCGCTAGCTTGTATCGGCTTCGTATGTAGGCTTATATGCGGGGGTTGATAGGAAATGTCCAGGGGCTACTCTGAACTCTGCAAGAACCCTCACTACTTATTCTTGCACGAATGCAGCAGCTCTCAGAATCAGAGGGTCATCAGCAAACAGGAAGTAAGGAAGCTGCGGGTGTAACGACACCAGCGCAAAATCACCGGGAACTCGTGAACAAGACCGCCGAGGTCGTGCACTTGTCCTTGTCAGAATTTCTGCTGACTGCTGTGCGCGTGCGAGCGAACTATAAAAATTATATATATATAATTGAGTTATAATATCTTGTGTTATTTCTGTCATTGATAAAAATAGCCGGAAGTTTTGCAATTAGTTGATAAGCTTGCGCCGGACTCATTGAAACCGCGAACTCGGCTTGGGAACCGCTATAAGCTTTATAGATTATGAGGTACCGCAGTGAAATGATTTTACCGATGTATATGGCATCTTCTCATTCCTATACATGGACTGACTGACAGGACAAGGACTCCAGTAAATTTTGTGTTCAAAAGCCGGACAACCGAACACTAATTTCATATATTTTTTACATCTAACCAGTCAATATATTTCACGGCCAGGTTCTTCTTGACCAGTTTATCAAGTTGGTACTGAGGTTAGCAGCAAGTGTTGTGGTTTAGTATTCCCTGCTCCATGACTCTTTGAAACATTTATTTTGTAATTTACTGTATACGAAAAATAGTGGAGCCGATGGCGGATGATTCAAATAGTACGGTAATAAGTATAATAAGTCACCACAGATTTAACGTCCAGTCCAGTTTATTGGAATATAATGCACAAGCTTTTGGAGCTCTGCTCCTTCACATCAGGTGAAGGACGTTAAATCTGTGGTGAATTATTATATTTATTAGTATTTTACTTTGTATTTCATGTCATTTGCCCAATGCCGAAGGTATTTCCGCAAATTCGGATGATGCACTTAGTTTTTGAGTAGATGGTGCATATGGATTTCACCTAAATATTTGTCCTCATTGAAGTGAATTAATTCAATGATTACAGGATAAGGACCCATCATCGCAATACCGAGCACTTGGTCGAAGAAAGTCTTCTTACATTGTAAAAGGGCTCCAATCCGACACAGCCTATGTCATTCGATTGAGATTGAAAATATCAGGTGGATTGGTAGAAAATCCAATGCGAAGCTGCTGGAAATCCACAGGACATGAATGTAAGTATAGTACATTGATGTAAGCTTGTAATATCCAAAATCTGATTGTAAGTTTTGTTGGAATTGCCTTGAGGCTAGATTAATTTTTCATCTTGGAAAAATTCTGTCTAGGAACTCTTTCCGCTATACTTCAGTTGCCACACCTTGTTCAATGTCAGATAATGTTGTGAATGATTGATTCTTTTTCCAGTACTTCATCCTCCTCAAAATGTTTCATTGGTCAGCGACGACAGCAGTAATGTAATATTGTCATGGCATAAACCAAAGACCAGCAATGGCTTGATTCTTGGGTATATCATTGAATACATCAAGTCATCCCCTTGCAATGAAAATGAATGTGACAAATCAAGCACAAAAGAGGTATGGTCGGTGGATGCTTCCCAATTATTTCTCTTTTGCAAAATATCATTACTACAGTTGTAACGAATTTGGAATATTTGGTTTTGGCTGAAAGTGTTCTACGATTCGACCAAATAGAGAATCAACAAAATCACTTAGGTACACCGGCCGCGTACCGGCCATTGTTGGTTAAATGCCCATTTATTTACAATTGGATGTGTCCTTTCGCCAAATTGTGAATCGTGCCCATGCGCAGAAACAGTGGAACATTTTTTATTATACTGCTTAAAATACCATAAACAACGGGCCAGTCTTTTCCGATTCTGTTATTCCAATCATCTTTCTCCAACCTTACTAGACTTACTGACCCACCCTAGCATGGCGAGACCCGTTATCGCTTTTGACCTCGGTTGCAAACGTCCACTATAGGTAGAGCCGCTCAAGATATATTGTGTTGTGTTGTGTTGTGCTATGTGAGTGTGTAATGTATTGTATTATATATGTAGTGTATGGTATTGAATTGTGTATGCATTGATTGTGGCGCACAAGGCCCTTGGGCGACAAGCGCCATTTTCCTTATCATAATTAAAAAAAAAGGTACACCGGAAACATTTTATAAAATTAGCTGCTGTTTACATCACAGTTCTTTGTTATGGCAGTGGTGACATTATGGTGGTCGTTTGCTTGACTCATGGAGTTGTTGTTATGGTGTCAACAAACTGTGTCTACCGCAATTACTTTGCCCTTAATATAAATTGTGTTGTCACTATTTTCTATGCTCATTCAATTAGGCAAATGAAAATGAATGAAATTTTTCTACAGTTTGTGGCCGTATTGAATAATGCAATTCAGTCACAGCTTCAGAATATTATGAAAGTAGCCGATTCACTACACCTCTAATAACTTACTACTGTAACTGAATTATAACTGACAGGTCCTCGGGAGTAGGTTTACTATGATGCTTACCGAACTTTCGCCATCTTCATCATATACAATCCGAGTTGCTGCAGTTAGCATTGATGGAGTAGGTGAATTCGCAGATTCCCTGGTGGTGCAGACAGGTGTGTTTAAACCATTTATATATTTAACGAGCATGTTTTATTAGCAAATTACTTTGAAAGGAGCAAAAAATTTGCAAGTGGAGGATTTGCAGCTAGCTGATGGCGCTCCTACTGAAGAGGTTTCGGGTACTTGCCTTGCTGTGCAATTCTTCCTTCACATTGAATGGATTGACGTGTTAGCGCAACAACGATTGCTGGAAAAGAATCTTCAACTTTCGGTGCCGCTCATTACATTGCTTCATAGATGATAACTTGACGTTGAACAGTCCTATTCTTTGTCAGTATATCGAAAAAATTGCCGTTTCAAAATATGAGCTACTAGTGACTAGGCCGGTTTTACATAACTGATATTTGTTGCTCTCTTGAATGGCAGAGTTGTGAGCTGCTCTGAAATGTAGAAGAAAATATCAGTTGAACTAGCAGGATGAAGCTGTTGTTCGGTGACTTTTCCGTAACAGTGGAATATGGGAATTTATAAAAACGCAATTATTGTGTCACCGACAAGATGACATGTGGTTTTCGAAGCAATTGTAGGCCTACACACTGGACCCTGTCCTAGGTGTTCTATAGATTTACCTATTTTAGTACACTGTGACACTTTTAGTTGTTGAATATAGGACTCTAAAGCCAGATGATGCCATTTTGGGCTCTCTGTGTCAATTGTCTGGGCATGTTACTTCGCCTCTCAAAAAATCTATTCATCTTGCCATATGTGTTTAAGTGATTTCATATACCTATATATATTATTATGATCACGAAACAGTCACATAATTACTATTTTCAGATAAAAAATGCATTGAATGAATATGGCTTAACTGCAGTGAGAGATGTCTTAGTCAATGAGTTGGATGATTACACAAGTGTGCATGCCAATGTTTGGTTTGCTGAGATGTCAAGTGAGTTGTTAGTCATCATTTAGCTAAGGTTCTAATTGAGTCATTTTCAGGAATTATAATCATAGCCTTTACTATGACAAATTAACTCTAATTGCCATTTCATCAATGATGCTAGATAGTCTGCAAGACAAGACTATGTGCATGATTCTCATTTTTAGGTACTACAGACTTTTCAAAGGTATTTCATGATGTCAAAAGGAAAATTATAGTAGCCTCCAGAACGGAGCTGTGGCTGCAAAATCTTGATATACGATCAGTGGAAATATCTGGTAATATTGTAGACCTACTTCATTGTTTCCCCTTTTTATCTCAGCTGATTTGCATTTAAGTTTAAATGTGATGAAGCGAACTACTGTATGCTTGTTGCTTCTATGCACGAGATTCCTCTCATTTATAAAAGTATTGATAGCAGCTAACGGCTGACCAGTGATGACGTACAATAGATATGTATTAATATTCAAACTTTCACTTTCTTGAAGAGCAGGGCTCTATGAGCTTGTGGGCGAAGTTTAGGCAATAATGCCTACTTTGAGAAGCAGGCTTTGGTCACTAGTTTTATGATATATTTTCACAGAATGTAAGTTGTGTGATGGAAGTAACACAAATGAATGCGGTAACGGTACCCGATGCATTCACATGCATGGTAGTTACTTCTGCGAGTGCCTACCACAACATTCACCCAAGGAACAAAGCCAGATCGGAAAGTATCCAGTTTCATGTGAAAGAGACAGCAATGCTAAAATTGTAATTATCTTTGGTTGTGATAAATCACAAGAACACTTGAATTGAACTATGGACGTGTGTTTTACAGCAATCATTGAAGAAAACAGCGGATATTTATCCAAATTATGAGTTATGTGACAAATCAAAGTTTGATATCGTATTCGTAGTGGATAGCAGCCATAGCATGACGAAAAACTCTTTCGAATCGGTGAAGAGAGCTATCAGTGATTTTGTGAAGAGGTTTGATATCGGACCATACAATACTCAGGTATTATATTTGTTTTGCTTTATTGGTCTATTCTTCTTTGCATTTGGGCTATTCTCCACTTATGGGTGGCTGCAGCCCTACAGCTGATCGAACCGCACATGTTTTGACCGTGACTTTATACCAGATGCACCTTCTGTCGTAACCTTCATCTTTTGCCAAGGCTTGAGACCTTAGTGACTGGGGAGCTTTTGGTTTTGCTGTCACCTTACTTTACATCTGCATTCCGCAACTGTTGAGGGCATGGTATGAGCAATGACTTTGCCAAGGAGGGAATGGACGTCTCTGTCTTGCTCTATTGCTGTAGGCCTAATGCTGGAACCCTGACAAGGAAGTCGAGTACCGGGATTCCCACCAACTGAGCTAACTCACCCAATTTCGTGTTATGGGCTAATGCGCTGTAAACTGGAATATTTATAGGTGGCATTGGCATTGTATTCCAATGACATGAAAGTTGCTTTTTACCTCAATGAAAACTTGACGAAGAAATCTCTACTAATTGCGATCAATGGCTTGACTTCAAATGGATTCGGTACTAAAACTGGTTTAGGTAAGTTCGCATAATGAATTTGTGAATTTGTCGAAAGTGACTTGCATCTGCTTATTGTAGTAGATCATTCAAAATGCTGCTGACAAGTTTCCTAATGCGCTTGTATAGCTAATTAAAATGTCATCGGTAAATGCATGAATAATGTAGACCAGACGTAGATCTACAGCATTTGGTTTCGGAACACAAATATAGCCTCTTCAGCACTAGATAATGGTATAAGAGCGGTATATTGATGACCGCTAGGTTGCCGCCATGTCAGAAATATAGTATGGCCCCTATTACATCACTCTTCAGCACTTTTCAATTAGTTTTATCCCATTTCAACTTGGCCATCACTGCTATTAACGACCTCTAGTGTAATTTGCTGCAAGGCTTCAAATCAACTGTTGGTAATGTGTATTCTGTTACTTTCCATTTTATTTACATACTTTAAATGAACATTGTACACGAGAGAATAGTTGGAACCAGGCTATGGCCAGTGGCAAACCAGACAGGCTGGGTTGGTTAGTGTAGGAAAGGCATCTGACATTAAAAATAACTTCAGCCAAATAATGTAAGGGTATATCAAGTTGTCACCCAAAATGTAATGACAATAAGCGAGGTGGTGATTAATATTGTCTGGTGTGTGAAGGGTTATGACTAATGGTTATTGATCGTGCTGGATAAAATATAGATCAAAGACAACTTGAAAATTCAGCACATCTTACTCCAACAATATTACAGCTTTGCAGAAAATTCAAGATGATGTTCTCATAGAATCTCACGGAAGGCGTTCGAAAAATGAACTGCATGTTATTTTGATAAGTGATGGTAAAAGTAAAGATGATGTTTTAGAATCAGCAAGGAATTTGCAATTGGTAAGAATTAAATCTGGTATAAAGCTGTAAACAACGTCCGCTGTACCAATATAAAGAAAGCTTTTAACTCATGTGACATTGCCCTCATCCCAACTTAAAGCCTTATGACCCGTATTATACACGTTTCGGTAGCCCCTTATTCACTACAGTAATGCGTGTTGTTTGTAGATGTGTATCACATTTGAACGATCTCTTTTTGGGTTATACTTTGTATACTATGCAACATGTGTAGAGTTGTAGCGAATGAACTGCAATAGACTGAATCCCTTGATAATGTCTTATCTTATTTTTACCTGACGAAGGAATGGAGCTCAATAAGCATGTGCTTAACTTTTAGTGAATTCAGCAAAGAAAACGGCTTCTAGTATCAATGAGATCTGATGGACTTAGAATGCTATTCAGTACTCAAGGCCTGTTTTCTTCATCTACACCATCACTACATTAATGGAGTTCTAGCCATACATATAGAACTAGAGATTTCATTATGGATGATATACAGTTGTTATCACGCCTCTGTATTTGCTGTCAGAAAATGCTGCGACTCCTTAACCCTTTTATGCCCTTGATCTTGAACTGTTATTCATACTTGCAGGTAACACCTCACATACATGTGGTTGGAGTTGGAAATAGGATTCATATTGAGGAATTAGATTCCATTGCTGGGGCAATGGGAGAAGTTCAATCATACCCTGATTTTATGGAGCTTGAGAAGAATTTCGTTACAAAATTGTCTGGCACCATCTGTCCATGTACGTTCAAAACACTTAGTGAACTAGCCTGTTACTGACCTATGCATATGTTATCAGGGAAATTAACATGTTCTGATGGGGAATAAAGTTTATATAATATGTCAATTCAGTATGTCACAGTGTTTTTTTGCACTTATATTCTGAAATATGATTTTGAAAATAATTTTGCATGGGCTATTCCGCTTCCGCAGTCTGAAATCCTGGTAAAGTGAAATAGGCTCTGAAAGTGCTTAGACAGATGTATGTCTTGGTAGAAACGTGAGCGTTGCTACTGGTTGATTGGTGTGGCAGGCCGGCGCTCTGCACTTAAACACCCTTATCTATCCCAGCATCCTCTTGAAGTGATCACCGTTGAATAAGTACATAGCCGCGGTAGTCCTATATGTAGCAGTATGGTAACCCTACTTCTGTGTGCTTTTATCTAGATTTGGTTAGTACTAGTGATGGTGGTATCGATATATATGCAGTTAAGAACTAAACTGGCGAGATTGGCAGATAAAATTTCATTGGCAATTTTTTTCATTAAATGATCAAACACAACACTAAGCTTTCATACAAACTTTGAAAGGATGAAAATTCCACTCGAGCCTTGTGATCTACATGCTGTTAATCTTCTATTCTATAGCCAACATATGTTAAGTTTGTTTTGTGCAATTAAAATTGAGGCAAACTAAGTTATGGATATAGTAAGTCACCACAGATTTAACGTCCAGTCCAATTTATGTCACAGCGTATGGGTGTAATGACAACTTTGATTATCTGGACGCGATCTTTGTTTTGGATTCTACTTCCTCTACAAGTGCAGAAGTATTTTTGAGAATGAAGCGTTTTGTGGCGGAACTTATTTCTCAATTGAACATTGGAAAAAGATACACTTTGGTGAGTACCTGAGAAGACTACTATGTCCATTTTGTCGAAGTGTACCACATATAACGCTGATGATATATTGATATATATTTAGGTCGGTGTCGTTGTGGTATCTGATGATGTGAGATTGGAATTTACATTGAATCGTTTCTCAGATGAAGATGGTGTGGTGAAAGCTGTTCAGGCAATTGCACATAAGACATCAACTGCCCAATTTAATTTGGGAGAAGGTGATTTCTTGAAAAGAATATTATAAACTTTGTAATTTCTCGCATGTTAGTGCAGCCATATTAATATGATGGTAAATCTGATAATGAAGTTTCTTAAAATTCCTATTGATTCGACAGTGAGTTTTGACAGTGAGTTGCCCCAGGGATTGAAATTCAAAATTGTTTCACTGTTTTTATGCCTGACCCCCCACCTGTCTTAGCTACCTGAGCTTGCAACAAGTAGTGGCTGTGGGATGTCAGACAGTCTGCAGGTGTATGATAAAGGATGAAGAAATATAAGCTACTGCATGTTGGAAGCTCATGCCAGGACAAGTAAGGGGTCGGCCATAAAACAGTATTATACTGTTGAAACACGCAGACTGGGTAATGAGCTGTATTGAGCTGTGTTGCTCCAATCCCAGCAATATTCCTATATAGCTTGGAGTATGGAGTATGGGGGAGTATAGAGGAAACTCTCAGGCAATGGTCCCATTTCAACATCATGGGTTAGCAACCTTGCAGACAAGCGACCTCACAATCTGATTGCCCCAACACACCATTATAGAACTATTAGCACATGAAGCCTCAATATAATGGAATACACAGTAGCAAGCCGATAGCAGTGTTAATCTTCAAGATGAGTTTCCCTTCTCAAAGCAATGAAATTGCCTTTTTTCCGTTAACCATCAAAAATCATCCACACTGTTTCTATCTGCTATGCTTAATACTATATTCGGATGCGTGATTAATAAAATCAATTTTAGCAATGAAATATATTGACCGGAAACTGTTAACTTCAAAACGAAGGCCCGGTGCAGGACTGTCTGTAGTTGTTATGCTAGCTGAAGAAATAAGTGATCATGAATTCGATATTTCATTGCAAGATTCGACGGCTTCAATTGTAGTTGTGTCTTTGGCGGTAAGCATATTCTGCATTGTTTGAGGCATCGATTTTCATGTTCATATCCATTCTCAGCAGCGAGCCAGGACAAAACTGAATGAAGTTGTCATGCCGAATGGGGCATTGTTTAGTGTGAGTTTGGGCGATTTAGCAACACATCAGTTTCAAAATAAAGTCAAGGAAGAACTGCAAAAGTCGGCATCGTGTACAGGTAAGCGAAATAAAATATTTTTCTTTCGACATCTTGACCAATTGGGTTGCCACAGTGGAGAGTGAATCCCTCTTGATCCATTACTGTTTCACACTGGATGCCCTTCCTGCTGCAGCCCTACCCTATTTACCTGGGCTTGGGATCGATTCTGGTTAGTAGACCTAATGGATTTCGTTTGCTGGTGTATAGTATTGTCTCTTTTCTTTAATTTTTGCTCCTGCATATGCAAGGCTTGACTAGGAGATGCCACAGGAGTTGGTAGGCTATCTAAATCAATTGTCATCTATCACTTATCCCTGTTGGACTATTCATCTTTTGGAAAAACCGTGCAAATCATTCTTTAACGTCTGTGGTATGATCTTGTCAAAGGTCAGGATTCGAACCCAAGATCTTCCATTTTCATCCCTAATCATCTCACTGTTAGAAACGCCACAAATCCGGTCTTTGAAGTTGAATGAACGGTACCTGCAATTTTATATATTCAGGTGTATTTCCTCCTACTAATATCATGGTAAAGGTGTTGAATGGAAGCTCAGCTCAAGTATCATGGAAAAGAAGAGGAAAGATGAATGATTTTAAAGTTTTTGTAAGTAATTTGTCAACTTTTATGAGGCTAGAACTTGATGTTGCTGTTGACGCAGTACTTATTTGAAATTGGGCCTACATGGGATTTAGATTTGACCCAATAGAGAACTTCACCAATCGCCCAAGTTCTTCTAATTGGCCACTGACAATGGTTTTACATTTGATGTTGTTATTCTAATAGGTTTGACCTAGTGATGCTGGGCGTACTCGCCACTCGGTGCTAGCATAGGACGAGTCAGTCCTATGTCACAATCAATAAGACTCTTGTTTTCTATTATTTTTATATATTGTTCTTAGTTTGTCTCTTGTTGCATTTGTATAGACTTACAATACCACAACAAAAACTCACACGGTCACACCCACACACATACACATACATTACCTGTGTGTATGCAAATATTCATATTTTGCGTGTCTGATAATAAATGCAGGTTGAACAAAAAGCTTTAAAAGAAGTGGGTTAACTCTATGCAAAGCATTTCCTTTTCCACTATCCCTAATGGGCTGACCATGTAGGTTGGAAGGTAGTTTTACCTTTGCCTTTTGTATGGTACAATTGGGACTCAAACCCACGACCTAACGGTTTCATGGCTGACAACCTTACTACTACATCGCAAAGTATATACCTATAAATGTTTTTATATTAGGTTTACAAAAATGGGATGAAGCCTGTTGAAGAATATAATTCAGTTTTTGAAGTAGAAGATGTTTCATCTATCACGATATCGGATCTGCTCCCGGGAACAAATTATGCAGTTTCCGTCCAAACCAAACCCGGAAATAATAAATTTTCGAACATGGTGGAATTTGTAACAGGTCAGTGGTGTAGTATGCAATCCTAGAATATATGGTTACACGGTGGCGAGAGCCAACACTAAAAGGTAGGGTTTGTAGGAGGTACTGAAACATTACAGATGAGGTGACGGTTAGGCAGAGTTGAACGGCACCGCTCGCTCCTTGCGAGTTGTAATGTAACTGCCTCAACCCATGCATCACATTATGGTGCTCTTCTTTCAAAGGGACATGTCTCTGTGAATGGGATATCATTGGCTTTGACCTTGCTCCATTTAGCTATGCGGTTACACCCCACGAAACTGCCTGCAACACACCTTCTCAATTCCAGTATACTTCTCTTATTTGTTGTCTGGCTACCTAAGCCTACCAAGGTTACTATTTCATTGCGTATGCCTATCCTATCGCCCTGTCTTCTAGAATTTCTCATTCCCGTACCTCGTTACCTCAGCTAAACCTGGCATGTTAGTGTCAGTCCCCACTGCTTCCGGAGCACCATCTTTTAATCTCACCACGGTGGTTACTATGCCCAGTCATGTTCTGTAGATGCAAAAATGATATATTTTTGTCATTTTGATATCACGATGCCTCTTTTTAGAGCCACTGCCTGTGGAAGGAGATCTTTCTGTGGTGCGATTGCCTGATGCATTAGAGATATCATTTGATGGAGTTGTAGGGGGTAGCAGCCGATATATGGTAACTCTTGTCAACGCGTCAAGTATGAATGTAATCGATTCGAAAGCCTTGATATCATTACCAAAAAGGAACAAAGTGACTTTCAAATGGAATATGCCTGGACAGTAAGTTGATTGTGAAAGAACAGGAATAACTAGATGTCCTCATGACCATCTGAGCGATGTTGCTGGCATACACACTATTAATAGGCGTACTTAACTTTAATCAAATGCTCATTGTGCAAGTGATTTGTATGCCTTGATTGGGAGGTCTTTCATTTCCGACCAGGTCAAACCAAAGACCGGAAAAATATAAAATATATAAAATTGATTGATTGATTGATTGATGCATAATTCCAAATTCAATCCACTGTGCCAAGCCGATGAATTAAGCGGACCAGTATCTTATAACTGCGTTGTATTTTGCATGGGGTTTGATATGACCATTGAAAATGTGAACATTTGAGCAAAGCTCCAAAAGCTAGATCCAAGGCTGGATGTTGTATCTGTGACGAATGTTCTTTACAGTATCTATTCATGGCCTGTCATCAGCTCCCCTATCCTCTTCAATTAAATTCGGGATATGAAGTATTGAACTGAAATCGTCCTACTTTCAGGTACAGATTATATGTGACGACAGTTAATGGTGGATCTTATTCTGCAACAAAAGAATTTGAGTTCGAAATTGACAAGTTGGACTATCCAAGAAATGTTGAGCTGGTTTTACAAACGAATTCAACGTTGGGACTTCGATGGGGTGCTGTTGTTGAGGCAGAGGTTAGTAGACATATATAACTACATTTATAGCTCTGTAACATGAGTGTCAATGATATATGAATAGATGAATGATTTTATCATTTCATGGGAAGAAAGGAGGGTGGTGTCACCTTCGAAAGTAGGGCTGACTCCATAAACTGAATGCATTTGAATGGTTTTTTAAGGATGCTAAACTTATTGGTGTTGACTGGTTTGGTTCACGGGGTGGCCCTGTTGGTGCCTGTTATTAATATGTAATGCCACATACATACAGTATAAAACGTATGGAATTTCTTGCAGCCACAGTGATATCACTGTACCGATTTTGTAGTCGATAACGTTACCACAACTCCATGATATTGGTCTCTTGGCTGAGAGTCCGACTGAGTGTATTTCCTCTTCTTTCACAATGACTATCCATCCATTCCATCTTCACCTGATGAAGGAGCGAAGCTCCGGAAGCTTTTGAATGTTCTGATTCTCAATAAACTATGGCTGGTCGTTTAATCTGTGGTGATCTTAATATTTACAATATGCAGTGATTAAGAACAAGGTAATACTCTCGTTTTTGAACTTGGGAATATTTATTTTTTACAGGGATACGTCACTTGGTTACAAAAAATGTCAGCAAAACTTGTTCCTGCAATCGAAACAGTGGTGACAGATCCATCCTCGAGATACAACAGCCTTGAACCCGGACAGAAATACGAGTTCAAAATAGGAAGTTATCGAAATGACCACAAGCTTTTCAGTGACTTATCTCCAAAAATGGTATTGACTACAGGTGAGTGCAATTGCGATTTGTAAGATGCTGCTCATGCCAAGCCCCCAGTAAATGTGGGAAGTTGGCCGAGCCGCATCTGGTGCAAATATTCACTATAGTCAAATCTGCAGACTAATCCACTGTGGCGGTCCACATATAGAGGTGCCTAAGGAAGGTTGATTTGAGTGGTCGTTAGCATTAAGTGTTAAGGAATGAATGGGGAGCTCTTAAAGCATATGAACTATGTTTCCAATAAATTCGACTTGACCGTAAAACTGTTTTGACACATTTTAGCTAGATCATCAGTGATCAGCTGGCATAGAATGCTATCATTATTTGTACACCTATGTAACTAGCAATTCTCATAATGCTCAGCTCCCTTGACGATCTCTGCAATTACTCCGATTATATCATCTGAGTCAATCGGATTACTATTTGATGGAGTTACACCAGCTGATTTCTATGAGGTGTCCTTGTGGTTACTGAGAGCAGACAAAAACAAAGCTGTTGAGGAAATTTCGGTAAGAATGACCTTTCGAATTAGTTGATTTTTACATAGCTGAGTTGGTTGAGAGCCTTGTGGTTGTTCTTTTGGTTAGTGGTTTGATCTTCACCAGCCTCATCAAACCTAAGATGCGAAATTAGGCATTTCCAATTCACATCCACCCAACAGGCTTACGGCGTCATAGGAATAATGTGGAGTGGGTGAAACAATATGGTGCCTTGCTCCTCTATGTTGCACCTCTATCTCAAAGTCTACATGGTATGGTCTATATGCATGGTGGCAGCAAAACTGAAAGTTCACCAGACTTGGCCCATTTAAGTCCGGGCAAATGGGAGTGTTTCAAATCAAGAGCAGTTCGATTGGCTGTGGAATGTGGCCGAATGACGAAAAAGTTTGACATTTACTTGTGCTTCATTCTTTTGTGTTATTCTAGCTTCAAGCACATGGAGGGCCTTTGCAAGGTGAATTCAAGATGAAACCCATTGAAGGAGCTTCTTATGAAATCGCTGTTACTACTGTGGTTTACAATGTTAGGGGTTTACCATATATCTTCTCATTTGAGATTGACTTGGGTAGGCATTTTTTCAGGGTTTCTCATATATATATATATTGATTTCAAAATATGTCCACTCTCTTTTATAGCCGATCCAGAAAATGATGATCTGAAGAAACAAGCCGCACAGGGTAGATGAACCATTTTGTGTGATACAGCACCTTTTCAATTCCTCAGAGGGGGAGGCTCCATTTATACGTCCTTCGGACAAGGAGACAACGATACGAGCTGTTGCTCTTCTAAGCCAATGTCACCTGTCACATTAACCCCATACTATTGGTGCATACCAGGCCAGCCGCGGATATTAAATATAGCGTCTTTGATGTCATGAGACTTGATTTGAATCCGGATTGGATGCCCAGCGCTTTGAACCAACGTGGTAGCCCATTGTAACAATGATTTTACTCTGTCTTTTAGGCAATGGCGGAATGGATGTTCAAATTCGTTTTACTGACACAACTATGAACATACGCATGACGCCATCGGAAGGTGATTTCCGCCAGTATAGAGTCACAGTTCGACGATTGAATAGTGAAGAGTAAGTGAATTCATATATGTATTTGTATACTGTCTTATTTTGTTTTAAAATCCTAATACACTTCACAAGCACTTCAGCCAGTTTTTCTCAACCTTTTTATATTGCATATAGTGAAGCAATCACGAAAGAATCGAAAGATATATGTCAATAGTATAGTGTCACCGCAAGTTTAAGTTAAGGTCCAGCCTAAGTTTGTTCAGTAAATTCAGCAGCAGGCATGTTACTGACATGGTATGTCAAAAACTTCTAATTCTGTAATGAATACCTGTAATCATCATTTACAAATAGAGTCACTTCACTACTGAGAAATATTATTTCCGACGAAAGCACTTGAAACCTGAGTGATAATGCTGACCCCTCCAATAATTTGCCACTTGTACAGGAAAACTTAAAATGCCGAATTATCAACAATAACAATAATAAAGTAATTGGACGCAACTCTAGTTTGAACTTTTCTAAAACTAAACCCAAATGAAAATGCCCGCTGCAAATATAAACATTTGCCCCTGTTGCAGAATTCCACCTCATTTGAGCTTAAGAACACCCAAGACTCAAGTCATGTATATACGGGTAGTGGGGGTGTGCCAAATGTTCAATTAAATGAATAGTTAGACTGCGTTTTGGAAGTGCAGAATGTAGACTACAGTTTCGGCTGAATATTTTATCTGACTCAGTAATGTTATATAGGATTTTTGTTAGAAATTGCCTTATGTCACATCGCACTTCAGTTCTTTTTGATAGCATCGGCAGACTTTATGGGCAGGGAGAGCTTTCTTAGCCCCATGCATGCATCACACTTCTAAGAAAAAGTGTTGCTGGCGTGACGTGACTTGACGCATGACTAGCTGCTTTGAAAAATAATGAAATGTTTAACATGTTTGTTCACTAGAAAGTCGAAATCTGTAATCTGAACAAAATTGTGTCTGTCAGTACGTTTTAAATACGGGTTTGCACGGCATTGACGAGTGTTTATTCAGCAGAATCTGAACACTGCGGCCGAATATTCGGTTTCGAAAATAGGCAATTTGCTATATCCCTATTAAATAACACAGATTTTTATGGAGTGCTCTTATGCTCAAAGTCTCATTTTTTAGCTTAGCTTAGTACATATTTTTTCAACTGTTAATTTTCAAGATCTCAAAACGAAGTTGCTCAGATGCGAGGAGCAAACACGATGATACCTATCAATTTCCGAAATCTACGGCCTGCATACTCATACGAAGTTACCATTGGTATAATTGGTTCAAACGCCCAGTCATCCGAAATTATTACCATAAGTAAGCATTTCAAATGTTTCTTGATTTTGTTATGTGTTTCTGTGTTTTTCACAATGAGCGTGTCTGGTGTACTTGAATGAACCAGGGTAAAGGAATCGGTATGTTAATTTCTCGTTTTGCCGTAGATCCTCCGTCAACACCTGCCAATGTTCGAGCACAACAAGCAAACAGAGATGAACTATTTGTAACGATACAATGGAATGCCGTAGTAGGAGCAGAGCGGTAAGTTTGTAACAAATCTGTATTGCATCTTCACCTGAGCAGAGCTCCTGAAAGCTTGTGAATGTTTTAATTCTCAATAAACCCAGACTGGACATAAAATAAGTGTTGAATCTTCTTTACGATATCTACGGAACGTCCATCATCAGCGCCACTATACTCTTCAACTCTGTGATTTGTGACTAAGTATAAGATAAATATGCTTTTGCAGATACGTTCTAACCAGCTATGCCAATAAAAGCGAGCAGGTTGAAGTGCGGACTGCAGAGACATCTGCTATTGTCAACTTTCGTAATCCACCTGCTGAGGCAATCCTGATTTATGCTGTTAGTAATGACACAAGGGGTGAACCCTACATCATACGTCTGCAACCAAGGACAGGTTGGTGTAACCTTTATCATCATAGGTTACTGAGGTCACTGGAAAAACCTGTTCACTTAATAGATCATTGATCAATTTTAACAAAACCAATTGAAACTTGCAATGTATTTACAGAGCCGAGTTCTACTGCATCTCCACCAGTCAGTCTGCCACCAACTAGTGACTTGAATCTTGTGGCCACTGAAACAAAAATCACTGCTTCATTCCAGCCGGATACGAGTGGATTGGTCGAATATTTTATTTTAAATGTAGCTTCAGCACGTACTCCTAATCAACCATTCATCACAAGAGAAATACCAGTACTTCAAAACCTAGACAGGGTATCGTATAGATCTAACAATTCTGTTTGAATGATGCAGTAAAAGTATGAATATTGATTATTTAGGTAACTCTTGATGATCCCGGCCTTACACCAGGAGAAACATATGTTGTCACGCTCTCCTCGAGAATTAGAGGACGTCCCGGTGAAGATTTTAACATAGTACAAAAGTCTACTACATTGGGTATATTGGATAAATTAATTTTCACGGTTCTCAATTTGACATTTCTTCCTGTTTTTAGACCTTCCTGACTACCCACCGGTCAGAGCCTTGAATGTTACAGAGACCACTTCTGTGATACGACTCACTCCAAGTCACCCAGAGAGTAGATATGACTATAAGGTGATAACTTGGTTTTTGCTATCGGTCATTTTCTTATACTGAGATGGTACTCTGTGTGTCTGCGTGGCATTACCAAACATGTTATAGATCCCATTTATAAGTAAAGTCCACGTAGTTTGATTTTGTGGTTTATCACATTTGAAAACGTGAAAGGATAAAAAAATACGTTAAACATCCAGCAATCCCCCCAGAGTCTACACTCTGTCTGTACGGTCTGCGGATTGTGTGGTGGCAACAAACACTGAAAGTTCCCCACTCACTGCCAACTACAGACGCCGAAAAATAGACAGGGTTGGGACAAGAACGGCTTATGGCAACTGCTGACTGCCAGCTTGGTTATTTGGTCTGCAATTGGAATATTAGCAAATTGAATATGGCTGAAAAGGGAGAGACTAAGTAAAAAATATTTTCCTCAAAATTCTAAGCGGGTGAAATTCTGAAATCCTGGAAAATACTGTAACACTTCCAAAATAAGTGCTCATTTCGTATTTGCCTACGTAACTGAAAGCATCCTCCTAAATCTGTTTCTTGGGGAAAAATGCCCCTACAATTTTCTCTACAGTATAAATGAGATATTTGTACATATGTACAACTTTTGAACCCCAAACCAATGTTATATGAGAAGCGCTTCTTGAGCTATGAAGTCCTAGCTTACAATTTCCATGTGTGTCGTATTTTTTCATTATTTTTTATGTTCAGTTTAAAGATGTGACTTATACTTAATGTTTTTTCCTCAGTTCTTCGATACTGTGGCGTCAAGAAATGTGAGGAATGTTGGTAACAGACAGCAGACACAATTGCTGTTTGATCGGCTGACGCCAGGACGGCTCTATCAAGTCAGTGCACGGAGTGTCCTGCGAGGAGTCCGGAGCATATGGTCTCCTCCTTATGACCTGCGAATGAGTGAGGATATTTTTGGGTGTGGCAGCTTCTATAGAATATTTACTGAATATTTGTTTCCGTACCAGAACCTGCAGCTGTGCGGAATTTAAGAGCTGCACGGACTACAACAAATTCAATTGTACTTTCCATAGTTCCTGGTGTTGGTACATACTCGGATTTCTTGGTAAGATTTGAATAACAATACTTTCTTATGTACAATTATTGAGAGAAAAGGTATCAGAATGTCATGGACTTGCGCAATGACGTGAAAACACGGAGGAGTAAGACAGTTATTTGCTTCGCCGATATTCATGTATAATGGCATTTTTTTTGACTTTTCTCGTTATTCAACGAATAGCGAATAGTGTCATAAGTATTAGTCACTATCTGTCGTTGCAAGGAAGCCAACTTTTAATCTTTAGAATACATTGAATTAGTAGCAAATAATTCACCCGAGATGAATACCGATAATTTCTGCTATTCCGTGAATAGTAACTAAGAGGGTGTATCCTCATACCAACGTGGAAGCGATGTTTCCTAGCGGAGGTTACAGGGGCTACAATGTAGGCTGGCTACCTAAATATGAATGTATACATATATATATATTAATCAGTTCCATTTCGTTTTTCGAGTGATAGGTCAATTTATTAAGTCTAACCCATAATTGTCACATCATGGGAGTCATAGTTTCTCAAGATACCTTCATTTAAATCTCAGTACCGGTACCTATCTTGGTAGATCTTGTAAAGTTATACAGGAATGTTCTTGTAATAATCATATTTCAATTGGGCTTTTGATTGTGCTGCTGTATTGTGGAATATCAACATGCTGAAGGCATTTCTACTTTTATACAGATTACCATTTCCAATCCAGCCGATCCAAGGAATAACGGGAAACAGTATGAAACTGATAAGAGGAGACTAACCATACCCAATCTATTACCTGGACAACGGTACACTTTTAGTATAGTCGCTCGGAGTGGAGAAAAATCAAGCAGACGTATAGCAAGGAGTTTTCAAACAAGTAAGATTATCATGATGGCTATATCATTTACAGTTTTCACTAATGATTTTTTTTCATACTACAATAGCTGAAAGCACTCCACCATCGCCAGTAGCAACTCCAGAGACACCTCCAATTGCTCCATTCAGGTACTTTAATATGTTATATTCTAGTTGCAACATAGCTTTGCACATTGGCTCTTCTGGTCTTAGTTCGGTAAGTAATGATTTGATACAGCGATATATTTTCTATCTGGCATGCTTGAATACAAGTAATATTGCGCCATGTTGAAAATTTGGGCCAAGTGATCGGGGATTACACAGAGTTACTTATACTAAGCAGTGCACCTAGTAAACTTTGGAGGAGTTATGGATAAATTTAGAGCATGGTTCCTGGGACCAGGGGTGGTTGAATCAATGATTCTCATGTAGTAAGTGACACTAGACATGGACCTGTTAGAAAAAAAGAGTATTTCGGAGTAAAGGCATGTCTTGGCTGGCCCGGCCGGTTTGTGGGATTAGGGGTAAGATGACAGCATAATTCTTGCATTCTAAGTGGAGGAAGACGTGAACGCAGTCTTTCCAGATTTTATGCGACTGCTGAAGCATTGATGTTGTCCACGATTCCGCAGCCAGATGTTACGGTCGTTCTCTCTAATTTCAATAAATATAATAAGTCACCACAGATTTACCGTCCAGTCCAGTTTATTGGAATATAATGCACAAGATTTCGGAGCTCTGCTCCTTCACCAATCATTCTTCAGTATGCTCCGCCTGCCTTACATGTCACCCAGTGATATTTATATATTAAACACTTTCAGACCGAAATGTGCCATCAACTCAAGAAAATTGGATTTGACTTTTATTCTGTCTACAAGCCAAGGAGTTTCTACTACTGGATATAATCAGATGAAAAGATTTATAATCCGAATCGTGAATGGAATCACAATTGGGAATCAGGATACTCTTGTTTCTGTTATTGAGTTTGATAATAATGCCAATACACGTTTTGCTTTTCAGGCAAATCTTAATAAAGCGTCGTTGAGTCGAGCTATGAACCAATTGAGACGACGAGGAACTGCCAGCCAAAACAATCTTGGACGTGGTGAGATCAAAATATGTACAGTACATATCATAGATCAACGGTGCACAGACTTAAATTTGTGTTGAATCTTCTTTACTATGTTAATTGATCGGCTCCACTATATAATCTGTATTGTGCAATACAACTCTATGATGATAGGCTGGTGCCAACTATACTTTCCATGACATGAGATATACGGACAATGCCTTTGTGATTTGCAAAATGGTCATCCCTGTAATATACCTGTTATAGACTCCTTGACACATTTGACCCGTCAGATAATGTTAGCCACACCGGACATGATGATTGTGAAATCCTCTAGCTTGATTAATGCTGAATAGGTCACGAGAGGTGGTCAGGACTCAGTATGCAACATATACTTGCGGTTTGCTTCTCGATAAACTATGTACTGCGTCGGTAGCACAATGGTCAAGGTACTGGCAACCAAATACAAGAGGGTGGGTTCGAATCTCGATTGCATCACGCCAAAGATGTAGTAATTGGTATTTGCAGGTGCCCTGCTATGTGCCAGCATTTTAGGGCTAGCTCATATCAGCGTATTCTTATCTGAAGGGCAAAGTAAATTGAGCCACCTGCTCCTCTGTACTATGCACTGCATTTGTGCACACGCACATGCATTGCAGCAAAATATTCTCCTGAATAGGAATAGATTGTTGCTTACTTTAGCCCTTGCTTACCTGAGTCCTGTTATTTAATTCTCTACTAATATTTCGTGGCCATATTCAAAATGGATCCGGCATGCACGTTGTGGCTTGCACATATGAGTGTCACTGATATAGACTGTCTACCATTGAATTCTGATGAAAACTGATATGTTTACCTTGATCTCCATGTATGGTGACTTGAAATAATTTTGACTGTTCTATTTTTACTCCAGCTCTCAACTTGTACAACAATTTGGTGTCGTCATCACAAGCACGAACGGATGCTCAGAAAATGGTCTTCATTCTTTTGAACAAACCTCCATCAGATCAGCCGAATGCGATTGCCCGGTACGACTAGCAACTAAATCTACTTACATTTGGGGCGGCTTTATGGCTTGATGGTATTCCGTCGACTGCTAAGACAAAGCAGACAGGCAGACAAGTATATTTTGCCTCACAAATAAAAATTAAAATTCACAAACATTGATTATATGGGCTAGTCTTTGTTGTGTGGATTGAAATCTCAACTGCATAATACCAAAGAAGTAAAATGATACTAGTTGATCATCAGAATGGGGATAGTACTAGGGGTGACGGTGACCTAAATACTCCGATTTGGTTTGGTTTGGTGTCTTTCGTGTAGCCTGCAGATCCACACATAATATGCGCAACTAATGTGTTATGTGTATATTGTTGCTTAGTGAATCTGTATGGCAAAAATAGAAATGTAATAAGCTACAATCCTATTTTCCTAACCATATACAATGTGTAGATTATCTGGGTACTCGAGAACTGGCCATCGGCTCTCAGCTGCAGTAGTAAGTACTGGTGGAACTGCCATTGTGAAGTCGTAACTGACAATGGCTGAGCTTGTTTATGACTCGCGATTTGAAGAATGTTATTATTGGATCACAGCCGAAACAGTAGCCCATAAGATGACCTAGTAGTCATCCTAGTGTTTCAGCGACTACTGATGAATTTGTTTCTTTGGCTTATCTATGGCCAATGTCATGAATTTTGACACTACAATGCAATCTTGGTGTTTTTTGCAGCCGACTGAGGGGGAGCAATGTCATAAATGCCATCGCTGTTGGAAATAGAGTACCAGCTAGAATATTGAATCAACTGGCTTCGGATCCTGCTAGAACGGTTAGATCGAGAATATATGCAACTCTCAGCAATGCGGAATTTCTCAAGGATGTGATAGCGGATATTCAATGTAGATATGACCGTGAGTTCTCCAATCGATGAACTGCATTTAAAATTTTATAGAGATGTATGCTAATGCTTTAGTTTTGTTTTACAACTTTTTGGTGATTTGGCACTGTTAGTTATGCACATGATAAACTGATAACCTGACTAAGGAAGTTTGGTGGCTCTGTTCCCGACTCCATTGACCTATAAACTGAAATCTATATCATCTGGTAGCATTTCCAGGGCCTTTTAAGGACTCTGATGTCATTGTGTCACATGATTTAGTCAAGCGCTGCCTTGCCCTTGTTCTTACCTAGTCTGTGATGTGTATGTTGACGTGACGGTATGGAGGGATGTGTACTCTGTAACGGATCTTATCTCTCCCAAGTAGGCCTATCAGTTCATTTGGTTCTTATAGTAATGACGGCTTCCAATCCTTCACAACATCACAGAAGTCGGTGAATCATTTTCGAATATAACTTTGGTTTGTAAATAATATATTGTCACTGTAACTTGAAAGATGAAACTACTGATCATATATTGTTGACTTTATTCCCTGTTGGTGGTTTTGTTTGACCCTGTGAATTAGCAGGAACGTTTAAGGATCATCAAGAAAATATTTGATGTTTGGCAACTGCAATTCTGATACCGAGCCTAGTTTATTGAACACCGAATTAAAAAAGCATTCAGTCATTACCCTACATTGTCTAGGCCTCTATTCAATAATAGTAGGCATTCCTTTCCTAGTCATATCTCTAAATGTGTTCTAACAAGGTCTATTTAATTATCTTGACTATTTCTTTAAGAAATTCCCCCTCAACGACCAGTTGGACTACAAATTACTAATGTTACATGGAATTCATTCTTTGTGAAATGGCAAGGGAACCAGCGATATGATGTGAGTTTGTTGTTTTGTTGAAAATGTCGCTAGTGTTTGTGCTTTATATCAACCACCTAACAGGCATATGACAAGGCTTCAACCTTGAATGATATGAAATGTACTTTGAATGCATTGTACAATAACCGGTTTAGTTACTAGGTGTTTGATTGCCATAATCCTATCCACCGTCTACATTGTGTAGGTTACCAGTCACATAATCACATAATTTGTAAGTTGTTGGTTCAAGTCCCGATCCCTTTCATGCTAGGACTTGGAATTGGCATCCATAATGCATTGGAGAAGGAAATCCCTGCTGGGAGTATGTTAGTTAAATAGCCTCCAACCTACTTCGGGATATCTTGTCCAATTCTATAGTCCAAGTTCATGTGCATGTAATATTGTGAACACACAGGCCATGCACTCTTGATATACATAATATATTCATGCTCATATCAGATTAAATTTTTGGTGTGGAAGTGTGAGGGCCAAATAAAAGATTATCGTGTTAGGAATAGATGCCAATTTTGGATGTGCTCTACAGGTTGTTTCCGATTCCATGACTACACTAATCCTGTCTGCTCCTGTTTCACCTGATTAAGTCGCTTTATCGTCTCTGAAATATTCTCTACCATTCACACATGTTTCACATTTGCAGCGTTATGGTCTTCGAGTGAGATATTTAGGAAAGCCATCGAATCCTAGCCCACCAGCTGATGCATATAATCTCGACTTGGATAAACCAGAAAAATTGGTGGAAAGTTTATACCCGGGCAGTCTTTACAGAGTTACTGCTGTGAATAGACGTGGCACCACAGTCTCGTCGCCCGTCTCAAGACAGGAAACAGTGTGTAAGTAATAGAAATTAGTAGTCAAAGTGTAGGCAAAATCACATTTAGTCCAATGACCCAGAGCGATATTGGAGTAGAGAAGTTTTGATTTTGATTGCAGGCGATAGCCGTAGAGACTTCTACAGTCAGCTGTAGCCGTGTGACTATTGGTGAACTTGCATGTGTAGCCTGGCGATCATTCAATCAGTACGAGATCGTGGTTTCATCTCCTCAAATTTGTGAATATATCGTGGCGCTATGTGCAGAATGTTTTTGACAAATAATTTCATATGATTCTAGCTTTAATTTGTGCACTGTAGTTACAGTGCAATGCCCGCTTAAACACATTACAATTCCTTTTATTGTCAAACTTTGAGCATTGCATTTCATTGCATTGCAATGTGCATTCTCCCTTTGTGCATAATTATATCTTTTGTGTTTGCAGATCCATTTGCCCTTGGACTTCAGCCGTTGGAAGTTAGACAGACCGCTATAAAAATGTCATACTTTTCAATCAGAGGAAATGTCGAACAATATGTACTGACCATCGCCAAGGCAGATAAACCTGACACGAACATTTACCAACATTTGGTACTGATAATGACGTTATACAACTCCACGGTATTGTTTAGCAATAATTTACCTTTGTATAGAGGGATGCCTCAGAAAATAGTGCTACGTTCGAACCTTTGGAGAAAAACACCTTGTATGCCATCACTGCTGTTGCCAAGAGTGGTGAAAGAATAGGTGAAGAAAGGACTGTTTATATAAGAACCCTACAAGGTGATGAATATGAGATGTGTAATGTGTATAGAAGCTTGTTGCATGGAATAATCTGTACTTTGGTTTTAGATGACATTACCCTGAATATCCCTGAGATTCTTCAGTGGGAAAGTGGAAACATTATTCAAAGGGGTGAGTTTTATGTGACCCCTTGTGGTAATGATCTTTTGGGTGAAGAGAGGAGAGTAATGAATATTCTTCATGAAATTAGAGCTTTGGTGTCTGAAAATATAAGAACATTTAAGCTTGGGCATAGACAATGGGCATGGGTACAGCGACACGGGCATGGGAATCGGGCAGAGACATGTGCAATTTATTATGGATATGGAATTGGAAATTTGGCGTGGACACTGACAGTGACAGGCATGCAATGCTGGTTAATGCCAGGCATCTCTATCAATTGCATCAGATGCCTGTTGTTAGCTTATTTGGGACAATTTCTGTGTTCAACTGTTTTAGGCCTAAGGGAATGATGAGAATTAATTGAAGTCACCTGAATGCACAGTTGCCTTTTAGGTGATTATGAGTACAAAGTTGTTGTAACTCCTGTCACTGTTGGACTAAACATGACCGAGAGACCAGATGATGGTTCGATCTATTATGAAATACAACTAACAACTCGGGACGGTCAAATTTTGACATCGACATTCATTCCACCTGTAAGTAGCTAACAGTTATTCTACTCAACTTATATCAGAACCGATATTGGCAATAACATATTGTATATGACTATTTTTTCTTCTATTTTATATCAATTATTTGACACTCAATTCAACTGCATTTTGCAATGGCTAGGTAATAGCTAGCCACAAAACTGGAAAATTTCACATCACAGAATATTGTGCCGGTTGCATCATATGTCAAGATGTTATAAATGATATAAACAGATTTCCCAGTCGACAACCAGCACAGTGAAGATTATGTATCCCTACCATATCATCGACAGATGTCCCAAGCCATGGCTTTGGCCACTGAATTATGACTGGGCCAAGGAACTGAGTTAGGTTTGCTCTACCCCTATGAGCATTGAGGTCGGTTGAAGGAAAAAGTAGAGCCACTGTACAGCCACTTGCAAAAGACACATTTAGAAAACCTTCTCTACTACTAAACATGTATGCTGTGCATGCGAAAGAATTCTGTCAGTCGGCTCTTATTTGAATTTATGACTGTTGTAGTTTGATACAAGGTAGAAAATTGAATCATTTTTTCATTTGCTACTAGATACATTTTGGAATTTTCATTGAAACATAATTACTGACAATGTTATTGACATTTTTATTACTTATATTCAAGGGCGGCTCTTTCCAAACTCTTCCCCGTCTTACACCTGGCACATCGTACTCACTACGGATCAAACCAATCACTGCAAATGAAATTTCGACACCATCGACATTGGACTTTAGAACATGTAAGGTTACAATATGAAATGATGTGAATAAATAATTTATAATTAATTATTTTCAGTGGATTTGCCGAGGCCTGTCAATGTTACTGTGGAAACTAAACCAGATGGTTCCATCATCATGTCATGGGATTCTAGATATGGAACGGTATGCTGCAACTGTTAAAATAATTTTTTTGTCCAAATTTGTTTCATTTTTAAATAAATATAGATTCGTCACAGTTTTAATCAGTAGCCAAATTTACTAGAAACTTGTTTCAAAAGATTTTCGGACATTCACCCCTATGATATGATAATGGGTGAAGAAGTTGAGCTTCGAAAGCTTAAGTATTTGCCTGCTGTTGATATAGAGATTGTCAGCATAGTTTTAACATCCAGCCAAACGAGTGAATCTCTGGATTCTTTTGAACTATGTTTCCATCAAATATGGGTTAACAGACTGTGGTATCACCGATATCTTCCCTTAAGTGATCTTATGTCTTTGGCTGCTATCATTATAATGCTATTTGATTCCATATATATTTCGCTCCGAAGGTTTGTGAATTTTAGTCTTTGGCTCCTGTGAAGCAGAGCTGAGGACAATGAAATTGATGACCGGTTCATTAATATTAGTATTGTCTTGATTATTGTTAGTCCATAAGTTTGTATCTCCCAAACCGTACAATGTAGGAGGTAAAATGTTCGTCTGAATGCATCACTGGCAGTCTCTGTGTAAATAAACTGAGTTTGGATGTTAAATTTTTGGTGACTCTATATTCCTGTATTTGATGGCCTGCTATTGGATCCATTACTGTATCTCTTATTCTAAATAGCAAAAGCAATCATTGTATATTCATGATTTTCATTTCTCTACTCGTTGCAGGCATTTTCTTGTGAGATATACCCTGCTGGTTCCACTGGCGAAGAGAGTCTGATTGCTCGTTTGGGGAATTTGAAAACTCCGAAATGTGAATTACCATATCCTGGAGTTGGTTCCTACAGAGTAGAGATGAGAAATGAAAGAGACAGTACTGTTTCGGATGTGACTAGCAGACGTGTTGAATGTAAGTCGATGTGCATCAAATTACAGTGTGTGACATAGTTTTTGCCTTCAATTTTTTGAGAGAGTTAGCTCAGTTTGTTGGGTGCTTGGCGATTGCCTGTAAAGGCGGTTTGCTTCATAACAGCCACATCAAGCCTAAGACATAAAAAATCGGTATTTCGAGCTTCCTTGCCAGGTTCCTGGCGGCATGGGGATAATGCCAAGGGGTGATGGAACATGATGATGTCCAACACTTACTTACGAAAGACACATTGTGCTCTGTAAAGTGTGCGGATGCATGTTGGTAGCAAAACTTCTCCCGGCATAGCCGGTGCCATACCCAGGCTGATGGCTGCGACAGGAATGGCATCCGACTTGAAAGTACAGCTGCTAAATCATGATTTTCCCGGTTCGCTGTGGCTACCAACAAGTGAAACATGGCCAAAATAATGTGGAATTCAGTTTCTTATGGCATTGACTTCGGTTTGGTACATTAAGCATTACATAAGATATACCGAATACCGTGCTAACAAGCCTGGCGGCAAAAGTCATGGTGTACAATAAATGAGGAGTGTCGTTATATCCGTGATTTCAATTTCAAAGTATATTTTATTAGTCGTTGTCCATCAAATATTGCAATGGGACGATGGCAAAAATATTTGCAATAGTGCTCCAATTGTACGACCCTGTTATTGATACTTGTCTAGTAAATTTGGTTGTGACATGACTGATGTTAATATGGCTATCTCCTTTCAACCAATGCACCATCTATTTTTCGTAGCACGTGAACCTGCCGTGCCATTACCGCTGCAAGATATCTCGTTCACAAATCTAGACAATGGTGATGTTTTGGTCAAGTTTGATCATGCGTATGAAGATCTGGAAACCGCACTCAAATTCATGTTCTCGTTCTTTGTATACGATCAACCTGACAACGTGGTTGTTCGTTATCAGGTATTATGTAATGTGTGTCAGTAGTACACATCTTTATATGACAGTTATTATCAAATTAATTACATGTAACCAGTGGTAAAAACAGGTACGTTCATCATAGTATCAATATCAATTCTAATAATCCTTAACGAATTGGCGCTGATAGGGACCCATTGCTTCAGCAACTGTGATTGGATTGAGCTACATCACCCAAATGTAGAGGAGCTTCTAGTTGAGCTTCTCCATAATCTAGTATCACCATTGTACGTTAGGTAGTTAAACATCTGAATTTGACGTGGGCGTAGACAGATGCAAATGCATGAAATTTCAAATGAATTTAAGCTCTCTGGACCAGAGAAGCGATACCAAGCCTCTTGAGATTAAAGCTTTAAAGGTATCTCAAACCAATTTTGTGATGAATCACTATTGACATACAATATCATACAATTTTATCTTTCCTTTGTGTCCCATTATATTTTGACCAGATAACAACTTTAAGTGACCAGCTGACCACTGCTTTACTACTGTAGCCCAGAAGCTCACACTCTTGCTGTTGGTTTGCCAATAAATGACCGATTTCTAGTACTGACCTGTTCAACAATAATTCTATATTATCGCAGGCTCATGTAGTTAATGGAACGGTGAATCCACAATTTCTACTTCAAACTCTTGAACAACAAACTACATATGGTGTTGATGTGTTTGCTAACACAACCATTGGGGTGTCTGGAAAACAGAGATATCAATTCAAGACGGGTAACTTGCTTCCATGTTAGTGAATCTAAGTAGAATTTTATAAGTTTTGAAACTTTACTAGGTATCAGAAAGGCACCACCAGCAAACCCACGGTATGATTTTTTCACTCCAAATGTACTGACAGTGACATGGGATCGAGAGCAAATAGCCACGGTATGTTGCTTTCCATTTTACTTTAACTTAAGTAACTGCAAAGACAAATTTTATCACCCCTGACTACTCTGACTTTGCTGATATTTCATCTACTTCTTTTTACTGTAAATATTTCCCCTGTGTTCAAAGTATATCTATTAGCGACATCATTGATACCACTACTGCTTTCCTCCCTATTTTATATCAAGGTTTGGGCACTGTTCTAGATGATATGCTTGTTCAGCTTCCTGTGTTGGCTGTATTTACTCCGCTATTACTGGACCGGTACTCTCTGTCACCAACTACAACATCACCAGCAGCATCTGTATAATATACTATATACTATATTATAGTGTGACATAATACCCATGATAAGCAAATTCAGTGTTTAACCGAAGGCAGACCTGAATCATCCGATTCTTGCGTATGACATCATTGGGCTCAACGTTCAGTAATTTTTAGTTTTTAGTTGAGATAATATCAGTTTCCTGCATTGTTGATTCGTTTTTTCCTTTCTTCTAACAGAATTACACGTGTCAATTACGTATGGTCGATCCCACTGGCAAGTCACCACCTAGGCTGATATCATCAAACAATGCGCAAAGTACACCGGAATGTGAATTCCCGGTGACACCGGGAATGAAATACATTGTGTCAATTACCAATATATTTGGAGATGAACGATCACGAACTGTTGAAAAGGAAATGAATAATCGTAAGAACTTGGGGTCGTAATTGCTTTTTCCTCCTACTATTGGCTATGTTCTGTTTGTTGGTCGCCCCAGTAGATCAAAATGCTCATGATATGACAGTGATGCCTCTCCTGTTGTAAACCTTGCCATATGGGAGGTCTTGGGATGAGACGAGATGAGATTAGGAACTTACAATTTTTGCCAGCACTATACATCCACTCTACACTTTATAGCATACAGTTGGAGCATGTAGTCTGTGTTAAGGAGGCTTGGGATGGACGTGGCTGTATTGCACTTCCTCCCATGATCCCTATGACTCTGCAAACTTCAGGAATGCTGCGAATACCTATTACCGTATGTTATGTATGGTGCGTTTGGCGGTATTTCCAACTGCCATTCTCAGCCGGGGCGAGTGGCCGGCTCCTGATCAACTTAGTTAACCCATTGAAGGTAATAATTACGTTTTTCCATAAAAAATGTATGTTATTGCTCTAGCTCCGTTACCACTGACTGGCATTGTACCCTTGAATATTGGCGAAGAATCAATTGCATTTGGATTTCAACCACAAGCTGGGACAAGATTTGATTCAGTTGACATCACAATAGCTCACGTTGATACTCCAGGCGATATTATAGGAAATTTAACGGTGTGTGTGATTTTTTATGTTATGCTGCTTGATTGTACACTGTTAATTTTGATGTGCAGAGAAAATTGGAAAATAACAGCATTGATCAAAGAGCGGAGTTTGATGGTCTCGCACCTGAGCAGCGATATGTTATAACCGGAATTGTGAAGAGTCTTGGTATGGAGAGCACTTCATTTGTTATGAATATTACAACAAGTAAGAAGATTACTAGCCTGATGGTTTTTTCAAATCCATTAGGGATGGGTGTTATCGAATATTTTGATTTTCAGAGATGAATCGGATGATTTTAACTGATTGATTAGAACATTGAATTACTAATTTGATATATTCACGTTGAATACCATAATTGAGCATTTGGATAGCTCTCAGCATGATTTGAAATAGATCAAATTGAATCGTTGATCAAAATTTCCAACCTAAAAAACTTACCACTTATGTTCTGTGCTGATGTCACAAATCGTGACGTCAGCAATAGGTGGCTATTTCAGCATTTATTGCATGGGATTTGGCCAATGTCCAGTTGAAATTCACTTCTTGCATCATACGTTTGTGTCAAAAATGTGTCACAAAAAAAGCAAATGAGCTTTGTCTAAATATTTGTTTCGGATAAAATTATGTCCGAATCAAACCAAATAAGAGCCCATCTTCCGGCGCAGTGATTGAAATCATGACCTATCAGATTTAATTAAAACGCCCAATATTATGATCAGTCTGAATATTCAATTCTAAACGCCCGTTTGTAATTTGGATGCGTTATAATACTTGAATTTGCTTCATTCTATACAGGACCGAAGAATGTCCCACCAAGAAATGTTAAACATCAATTTTCATCTCCTAACACATTAACAGTAACCTGGGATAAACCTAGCGGTGCTGAGGTATGTTTTGTAATTCTCTTCATGAAGGTACTATATCTTGCATTACTTGGTACATGCTGCTGTGAATTGAAGTTTTTGTATTAGGAACCGAGTGAATCACTAGTTGAAATGTAGATCAAAGACAATTGTGTACAACCGATGACGGATGATTAATGCATATCGTAAAGCCTACTACTTTGATTGTCCATGACGATTATGAGGCGGGGTTGTTTAAAACGATGACGTCCAATTATGCCATGCCGCCTTGTCAAATTTTACATTCTCACACTGTGCGCTGTTCGATCCGCTGAAACATTGTCAGCCAGCATTCGTCCTTATCTTTGGAAAAACGGGCTGTAACAGAAAGGAAAATGGTGGAAAATTGTTGCTTAGTATTTAAATGGTCAGATCCTCTGTGGCCAGCTATATGGCCGAATGAGAAAGATGACAGAATGAAAAAGAAGGCCAAATGAAAAATAGGGAACGATCACTATTTCGAATAATGTACTTAGCAATGACAATTTGTTTTTTTTTATACTTCATATTACATCGTATTAAGCGCAAATTTATAAGTTTCGAAACGTGATCATTTCAGCGCTTTACCTGCCAAATACTACTCATTGATCCCACTGGGAATGAGCAACCATCTCAAAAACCTTCAAGGTATACAGCTAATGATGCTTTGTGCCAATTTCAAATCATTCCTGGATACAAGTATAACGTCACCATCATGAACATATTTGGTAATGTGCAATCGGATCCAGTCTTTGTCCAAGTTCCTATTCGTAAGTAGTAAATCTCTTCCACCAACAACACTCAGGATATGAAATCATTTTCACTCTATTTTGTGCATTAGCCCCTCTTCCATTGACCGGATTTAATGTAGCCAATGTAGGACCGGATTCATTAACGTTCCGATTCCAATGGAGTGATAGAACAATTTTCGATTACGTGACCCTTCAAATTGCAAGAGCCGATAATCCCGAAGTTGTCTTAGATACAGCTGAGGTGGGTGAATCCATTTTAGCATGATAAAAAAGTATATCAGTGATGCCGTATGTTTCTATTACAGAGAAGAGTTGTAGACAGAAAAATTGATAATACCGTGACATTCAGAGGACTGAGTCCTTCGACTAGCTATGTTGTGACCGGTGTAGTTAGACATGGGGAACTGCAAAGTACTGCAACAACGCAAATTGCGCAAACAGGTGAAAAATGATTATGGTACTCGTTGTTTGCAAGAATTTCAAGCCACAAGGATTACACAATGTCACCTTGTCAAAATCATGACATACATATTGTAAATTAAATGTGTGTTACCTTTTACCTGACTCATATACTTGTGCATTGCTCAGTCCTCAATAGGTTATAATATCCAAGTATTCAAGCGTTTCCTTTTACACAAACATTTACTTCGTGTCATGCATACGAAATCTCATAAAGGCATGTTGTTGTTTTGCTTAATCTAGCAACGCTCAATAACTTTATATAGATATAACTGCTTGTTTAGGATGAAACCTGCATTCTATGTTTTCTACCTGTTGTATATGCTATGGCTAAGCCAACATTTTTGTATGATCACTACCCTGTGGCATACTAATGTGTATGTATGTTGTATTTGTGGCCGCAGTGGAGTTAGGTGAATAAAAGCCCGAATGGTTATTCGCACTCACGGAAACGGTACCTGCAGCAATGTGGCATAGTTGTTATTACATCACACTGCCTCTACTTGATAACATCAGACTATTGTCTCTTGCCAAACAAAACGATCCTCAAATGGCAAAACTTTGTACAGCCTGTGTCCGCTACAGTAGTCTGATGTAGTTATATAAAAGTTTTCGCGTCACTTCAGACTCCACCAAAAAGATCTTCAGTTTATAATGTAACAAATATTGGCCTTCCTAAATGCATGTATATACTGTATAATATGTGTTGGACAGTGTATGATGGACAAGAAACAAGATAGAAAGGCTGGAAATAGTCGCAGCTCAGTGCTAGACTTACCCAAAATTTGTATTATGTTTTCCTAGTGAGTACCCCTGAGTCTCCTCCATCTCCAACTGGGATAAGTCAAGAATTCGAAGCACCAAACACTCTGAGCGTAAAGTGGAGCAGACCAGAAGGAGCTAATGTAAGATTGTGCGCGTCACAGTAATCTCATGGTTGATTCATATTCTATGTATTGTTCTACTAGATACGCTTCATTTGTCAATATGTTATCTTTTAATGTCTTGTAGTAGGTTTACTGTTTCGGTGTGTAGTGAAGGTTTGCATTTTCACCTAGTTAGGATCATGCCTTATGTACTTTCCCTGTTCAGCGTTTCCAATGTCGACTAGAAGTAATTGAAACTCCTGGGATACCTATATCTGGTCAACTACCAACCAACTATATAACGGACGATGCTTCATGCCGATTTGGTGTCATCCCTGGTGACAAGTACAATGTAACGATCTCAAATTATATTGGTAACCGTCAATCAGATCCGGTTTCGATAGTGGTGCCAGTCGGTAAGTAAAAATTTTTATAATCATTGATTTTTTGTTTTTATCAAAGTTAATACATACTGTATCTTTGATGCTGAAGGTTTCGTTGTGGTTTTGAATTTATAGCATTTTCAACTAATAAGGTCATGTACTCCAGATCAATGCTTATTTATTACTCCTATCGAAACTTCTAGTATTTAGCCCATAGAACTATCACAACTACAACCCTCTGCAATCCTCCGAAATTTTGATATTATCTTAATCTGATAAGTTTATTGGATCGAATTGGTATCTGAATTATCTAAGAAGGCCATTACTAGATCAATATTGCGCTCGTATATACATCTAATTTGAAGTATTGAATTCCTGGAACAGCACCATTGCGACGGTGCAGTTAAGGATACCCTAATACCTAATATATAGCAACAGTCACTTATTGCATACAACTTGTAGTGCTTGGCGACATCTTACAGTTTTTTTTATATGAAATAATTTCAGCTCCATTGCCATTGACGAGCCTCGATGTGCAGGCTGTAGCACCAGATTCGATGACCTTAGAATTTACATGGCACAATAGGACTCGGTTTGATGTAGTGACCTTACAGATTGCGAGAGCTGATAATCCAGAAGTTGTCATTGATCGTGCAGAGGTGAGTAGTCTCATAGATAGTAGTTTCGGGCTGTTTTGTGATTTCTTGCTTTACAGAGGAGGATCGTTGACAACTCAATAACAAATACAGTGACGTTTAGAGGACTCGATGCAGCGACAGATTATGTTGTCAGTGGTGTTGTGAATCACGGAGAGCTGGAAAGTACACCCACGATTCGTAGAGTAACGACTGGTAAATGTTTTTGCAAGTGTTTTAATGTCAAATTATTTTAGTCTAAAATTGTAATTGTCCTATGGGGTCGAATTTCGTATGTCATCAACCGTTAAACCAGTTGGTCCTGGATTCAAGTTCCCACCGCTTCATACCTTACTGAAGATTTCAAAAATGGTCTGTAGCTTCCTAGTTAGATGGCCATTGCATTAGGGACGTTGCGGAAAGGAGGGGAGAGTGGGGGTTGGGTTGGTGTCGATAATCAAATAGCCTTTTTGGTGTCTCCTTGTCTATAGTGCATATGCACGAACGATATTAATGAATGAAAATGCTGCAAAATTCACATTCGGGTGAAATGAATTTGGTCTTATTACTATTCAACTCTATCCACTTCAACTACGAGATTGTGAAGACATTTTCTACTCCTGTAATTTATAGTGTTACCTTTGCTTCAATGTTTTGCTTGCTTTTTGACTCTGAGACACAAAGTGACTGAACAGTGAACCCACAAGGCCAAAGAATGTCAGCTATATAATGGACTGATGATAGTAACAAGGTCTCTTTTTCCTTAGCTGATCTGCCGGGCAAACACCTGATTTCTGCAAATATTACTTCCAAGTTTGAAGCTCCCAGTACTTTGAGTGTGACATGGAATCGACCAGAAGGAGCTACTGTGAGATTCATTACCTAATGATATTTTGAATTTTTGCACAGCTGATCTTGTTCAACTTCAATTTTTATAGAAACTTCTTGATATCCTACTTAGTTACTTTACAATATACTTATGATATTTGATCACCTTGTGGCTTACATTATTATAATAGTGGCCGATGCAGTGTACTGAAGGCCCTATTGTTATCCTGATGGGTGATATCACCAGGCTTGCTAGAGTTGATCCCCTTTTTCCTTCCAACCCTGCCCATTTGCTCGATGTAGGAATCAGTACCAAACATCTCTGCCAGGTGGCTTTGAATCGGGTCTGCAAATATTTTAAAATTCTATGTCATTCGGCCATGTTTAGTTTGTGACTAGACTCAGCTGATCTAACCGCTCATGATAAGTCAATGATTTTATGCCTTCCTTTCGTAATCCTCCTACTTTACCCTAGCTCTGTTCTGGCCCTGGCTAGGAAACTTTCAGCCGACCATACAGTACTCAGTTTGAGAATGTAAGATCTAGTCGCTTGGACTTTAGCTAAACAAATGGGGTGTACCCACTGCAATCCATCAATAACACGAGCTCAACAGTGACCACATCAAATGACTTTATTTGTTCAATTCAGCAATTTATTTGTCAATCACAAGAAATCAACCCGGTTGAAAATACTGCAAATCCTGGAAGACTTGCTCGTTATGGCACTACTGATGCGTCATGCCGATTTTCAGTCGTTCCTGGACACCGGTACAATGTCACAGTCACAAATATCTTTGGTACCTTTCGGTCACCGCCGGTATCTGTGCAGATTCCAATCGGTAAGTAGCAACACAATGAATTACGGTGCCGGTATTTGATGAACTACAGAGAAATACATTAAGCTATTTTTTTCCTCCAGCTCCAATGCCTTTAACTGGTCTGAATGTTATAAAATCTGAACCTGATTCACTCACTTGGCGGTTTGAATGGCACGGTGGCACTCGCTTTGACCATGTAGTCTTTCAACTTACAAGAGATGATGATCCAGGAGTAGTTGTTGGTACAGCTGAAGTAAGTGAATGCACCAGTTTGTACTTAACATTGTTCAGTGAACATATCCTTAGAGATGGGTGTTTTGATTATGAGCGATCCTGATCTCTCTTGCCCTGCTGTCATTGTTAATTCTGTGTAGCTTCCAATAAAAGAAAGTTGTCAAACACTATGCGGCACTATAGATTCCGATTCAAAATTGCCTTTGAATGGGTTCGAGTCACTTTGATTGGAAATGCCCAGCACTACGGCATTCAGTAAATTGATGAACGCTGTTGGCATTCTGAGTAAGTGCCACACATGAATAACTGATTGTGGTTGGAAATTTTGGTCAAGTATTCAATTTGACCCAAATCATGCTGAAAGTTGTCCGGATAAACAATCATTTGATGTAAATACATTTATGTAGTACTCGGTTATTTGATCCGATACGAAATATTTTTCCGAATCACATTCAAACATTAAAATATTCCATAACGACCACCCCTGCAAAACATGTCACCTGTCTATTTTATAGAGGAGAATAGTCAACAACGGGATTGACAATACTGTGACATTTGATGGACTGAATCCATCAACAGACTACACAGTGACTGGCATTGTAAGGCATGGTGACCTGGAAAGTACACCAACAGCTAAGACTGCACGAACTGGTAAAATGCCTTCCTCTTCTACTTGTGATATGATATTAGACAATTTGATAAAGGAAGAAGCCTCTGAAATCATGTGAATGTACAGTATCTCCAAATATCCTTGGGCTGGGTGCTAAATATGTGGTGAAATTATATCCTGCTATCAACAAGTTTCCTCTACATGTGATATCACTAGTTTTCTTGTTACGAAAAATAGTAGAGCAGAAGGTGGACTATTACCAAAGTCACTACAAATTGAACGTCCAGTCCAGTTTATGAGAATATAATTCAAAAACTTTCTGAGCTACGCTTCTTCATCAGATATATAAATTCAATAGGTGATGACATATTCTATCTATTAATATTCTTCTTGTATTCTTCTTCTTCTTCTTCTTGCCCAAGTACATTCTACTTGTGACGCTCATTTATGTTGTTTAATCGTTGTAAATGTTATATCAATGATGAATGGAATTGCTAGAATAGGTATAAATGTTGCTATTTGTAATGTTGACAACTGTTGTATTTCAGCAAATGAACCTGATGCACCTGCAAATATAACACATTACATTGAAGGTCCAAGAACTTTACGAGTGAGATGGAATCGGCCTGAAGGAGCAACGGTCAGATAATTTGGGTTCTTCTGAAATGGTTTATACAGACTTGCCGTCTATTGAAAATTGCAATTTTCTTATGAATTGTTCTTGGCGAAATTAATGGGATTAAATGATTCTGTTCGTATTCTTATTATGCCACTTACATTTTGGTGAATTCAATAATCGCAATGATTTGTTGATTGCTGAATGTTGTACGAACAAACCAACACGGGTTTTTGGGGTGTTCCTATATCATTTTGCGTATGGGTGGCCACTGGGCATGGGCAGGGCATTCTGGTCCAATTTGTTTTTGATTGTGTGCTAAATCCCACTAAAATCACGGATAAAAGTTTTTGTGGCAGCTTCCCCGTTTCCTTCACCCATATTCCACAAGTGTCTGTGTGTGTAGTGTATGTCACGTGAGTAAATACATGACTTCGGACTTGCACTAGCCATATCTGTGTCTGTGCCAAAGGCCAATGAAATACCACTAGCCATCGTGATAGGTGTCGTTAGTAAATGTATTATATTAAAACCCCAAATAGGCTAAATTAAATATTAGATTGGTAGCAAATAAGATAGAAGAAGCAGACATTAGCTTCAGTAAATAATACTGTTACTTGTAAGATACTGGTACTAGTTGTTCCATACCAATGTGTAAGGAAGGATCTGGGGATCACTCACATTCTGGATAAAATTGCTTGCGTGCCAAGTTCACCCAAATATGGCCTTTAATTGTTCATGAAATAGAAATGATCCCACTACAAGTTGCTACCTCGAGCGGTGCATGTGCAATATATCTTTCATCTACGCAACTATTTCAATTTGTATTCTATGTTTTCCAGAGCTTTACTTGTCAACTGCAAGCACCACAACTATCTCAACAAATTGGCCGGTATCGGTCAAGTGATGCGCAATGCCAATTTGAAATAACACATGGCTACATGTTTAATGTCACTATCACCAATAACTTCGGAGCATTGAGTTCGAATCCAGTTTCCATCGAAATTCCTATTCGTGAGTAGACATTGTCAGTAATATACTGGAGTATATTTTTGCCATGAGACTATAGACTATTAGTAGGCTATTCAGAGCATGCATTGCTATGTGGTAAACATATTGAATGAATTACATTTAATTGTTATTGTAAAGAAGATCACCACAGATTTAGCGTCCAGCCTTAGTTTATTGAGAATTAAAACATTCACTAGCTTTCGGAGCTCCGCTCCTTCATCAGGTGAAGATGGAATTAATTGTTATAAATATAATAAGTCACCACATATTTACACAAGCTTTCGGAGCTCGGAGCTCCGAAAGCTTGTGCATTATATTTGGACGTTAAATCTGCGGTGACTTATTATATTTATTACTATTTGAATCGTCTGCCATCAGCTCCGCTATTTTTCGTATTTAATTGTTCGTAGTAGCTGCTGCTGGACCATCACTTATGATAGATATATAGAGTGTCATAACTGCTATAACCTTCTGTATCTTTGTTCCGTATGGTCAAACTGATCTCGATTTGGTGACAATTTTTATGCCAGATGACTCTCCACAGTCTCCAGTAGCAACCCTCCCTTAGTTGGGTTGGGTGATTGTTCGATCCCCACTAGCCGTGTCATACCTAAGATGTGAAAATAGGTATTTGCAACTTCCTTAGGAATATGCGTCACATTGTGTGTATGGTAAGGTGAAAAACTTGAGAATTCTTCGGCAATGCCGTGTCCTTAGCATCAGCAAATGAAGACGGTTGCCACAAAAATGTCATCCAACATCTAAATAATGACTGACAAGGGATGATTAGCTCAATGCGCTGTCGGAATATTTCCTAAAGAAAGAGGATAAATATTTCATCCAGATCTACGTATGTTCAGTAACAAATGCTCCATGCTTATGTTTAGCTCCTGTGCCTTTGGCTAGTGTCAACCTGGTAGACACCAGAACAAACTATTTGAGTGTACGATTTATGTGGGCGGAAAGATCACGTTTCGATCAAATTGTTATTCAAATTGCGAGGGCTAATGAACCAGAAGTTATCATAGATACAGCAGAAGTAAGTCAACTCAAGTAAATCAAATTCCTTGAGTATGTTTTATATATTTGAACTTCCACAGAGGGGAATTGTGAACAATAAAATTGATAATACGGTGACATTTCGAGGACTTGATCCGTCAACCAAGTATGTCGTTACTGGTGTAGTCAGACATGGTGAGCTTGAAAGCACACCAACAAATCTGACGGCAGAAACAGGTGAAAAACTTTGTTATTATCCTTCCGTAATTTGTCTGTGTCAGTTTCATATACATCATTTTATTGCTCTTTGCTGCTTGAATACACTATTTCAAGCAAGACAAGTTATTTTTATGTGCTTTGACTGCTTTTTCCTGTTACAAACTCGCACAATAGCTAACTCTCTTTTGGCCAATGCAAAGAGCATTCAAGAGCCCAATCTGTGGACTTTGAGTTGTGTAGTCCTGGTCTAAGCTATGAAGTGTGAAAGCATAGTTTTTCTGCTTTATACTCACTGAATGGCTTCCCCAGTTGGAGATATATGAAACCCATGATTGATGCTAAGTAATGTGTTTGCCTTATTTGATCATTTTAAAAGCAGATCCAGACCAGCGTCCTCCACAGGATGTGAAATATGTCTTTCGGCCTCCAGATAAGCTTGTTGTTACATGGACACGTCCATCTGGAGCCAGTGTAAGTCTTTATCAGTAAATAAATGGATAGAATGTAACAGACAATATTCACAGGGTCTGCCAAAGTGCATAATGTTGTGTGAAAATGTGGTGGCTCGAGACATAATCTAGTCTAGGGCAGTGTTGTGATTACTGAAGTCAATGACTCGACTCGGGTCATGTTTTTCTGGTGACTGGTGATGACTCAGTGCACGCCATTCCATGAACCCATGATTCTCAATACAGATGCATTTTTCCCAACTCATGCTTTTTCATATGCAGTTCACGTATATTAAGCTCTTGTCAGCACATTTCTTTCTATTCCAGAATTTTCTTTGCCGACTTTTGGTGGATGAATCCGGTGGCCCGAATCCCGTCGCACGCTACTCAAACAATTCCTCAACAGATCCAAACTGCGAATTTCCGGTTATCCCTGGCGAGACTTACATCGTGAACATTGCGAATATATATGATGGCCAACAAGTCGGAATATCATCACGTCTGCCAATACGTAAGTTGAGGATTTTCTTGATGCAAGTTCTATAGCCTAAGCATTTTGTGACTCAATTACTTCCTGAACTCCACAATTGGATGTGTAGTATTTTCCACTATTTCGAAATTGTCATTGGTGATGTGATTTACAGGGTAAAATTGATATAATTTATTATATATATTAATATATATATATATATATGTATATATTTTAAGAACAGTGCAAAACTATGTGGAGTGAGCCTGGATATTTGGTTTCCCGGCAGACGGTTTTGCTGTTACTGAAAAAAGAGTTAACAACTAAGCAATTGGTTTTGGTACCGGTTATCAAACTCCAAGTCCAAATGGATGACATCATGAAGTCATGTAAATTGTCTACACATGTAGTTGCAGTCATTGAGTCACGTGTCATGGCCTGTTCAGATTTCATTATGGTATAGATAATTATGCTCTACCCTTCTCCCAATGAAAGATAGCATGCCTATTATCATTAAATGATCAGCTCATTTATCATATAAGGTAGCATATATTACACAAGCTCCTTCATGATGGTAGCACGAGTTTGATCCCAACAGGGCCCAAGCAAGTCAACTGCAGCTCGTTCTTGATTCGAACTCATGCACTGAGTTTGTAGTATCCTTGGTAACTATACTCTTGATTGCATTTGTAGCACCACTGCCTTTGGTGAGAATAGATCAAGTGGATAAAAATGAAGGCAGTATAACAGTGCGGTTTCAACATCCTATTCCTTCTGTGTTTGATGCTGTTGAGCTTAGTATCGCATCTGCTGACAGCCCAGATGATGTCATTGAAGTCATTACGGTAAAATTCATATTTTTATATTAGATGAAGTGGAATTTGTTAATTGTTAACGATTGTTTACACAGACAAGGACAGGAAACTTGGAAATTGACCCGAACATCACCTTTACCGGACTGAAACCAGGGAGTAATTACATCGTCACTGGTGTAGTTAAGAACGGGGCAGCGACAAGTAATCCCTTAAAGCAGATAGTGCAAACAGGTAACATTGCTCATTATATAATGCACCATGTACATTGTGATTCCCTCGCTAGCGGTACCTAACGAGATCATTTTCAATGTTTTCAGCTGGATATGTTTTTATTCCTATCAATGTGTTGTTGGCATGTGGTATTCTTGACTATTTATATGCCAATTTCCTGCCATTTGTCTTGCGACTTACCACTAATTTCTTTTTTTGATCCATTGTTGCCCAGGTCTTACCTATATCTATTGTTCAGATTTGTCAGACTCACGAATTTCTTTACCACCTGTGGAGAATTTACGAGTTGAGGAAGTAACAGGCGATTCGTTAGTTGTAAGGTGGGATCCTCATCCCGACGTCGAAGTAATATCACAATTATTTAAACAAAATTTGATGCTTGCATTTATGGTATTTGGCAATTGCAGAAATATGGGGCTAAAATAATTGAGGTTGTCAACGGTATGCCAGTGCAAATGTATGCAAATGATAACTTGAGCCAACCAGAAGTTCATATGTTGAATGGGATTGTTCCTGGTGGGATGTATCAGATTACTGGACAGAACTGGGTGACTGGCTATCATCGTCCTTCAGAAGCTAGGATCGGGATCATTTTGCGTAAGTGTTGAGTCGAAATGAGTCGTTCTACTTTTTTTCTTCAACTTTGGCCTGTTAATTGTTCATTCAGGTCTACGAGCTAATCTCTCTCCCTTATAAACCATATCATATTGGGCCTAGTGTCTTCTTATCACTATGACGTTTGCTCGTGTTCTGCTGATTTTAGTTCTGCTACCTCAAACGCGCCTGTCTCCAAATCATACATCATCATCACAGGTCTAAACACTGTGTCGTATATCTTCCCCGTTCGCTGCTATCCAGCCAAACCCAGCCAAATATTTCGCATATTTGTAATATATTGCTTATTTTAGAACCACCTCCTCCCCCTGAGATGAAAATTGAAACTGTTGGAAGCCATTATTCGGTCATACAGTACATACCGGTTGCACCCGGTCAAGGAATTGTGGATGCTACTATATTTGAAATATATGCTTCAGAAAATATGGACATCCCATTCGATTCAGTGGAGGTATGTGATACAGTTGCTTCCATGGTATATTTACTTATGGTAGGCCCTATTATAAAATAATTCGATAACAGATGATTTTGGATGGTATTAATTTTTAGCTTAGATATTGCTTACTACATATATGCAGAAGTACGCAGACTTGCTACTCATGATACACTGGTACGCCGGTACAAACACACTACTGTATAATGGGCATATACGATTCTGGAATTATGCATGTTATTGGTGAAAGATCTGCATATGCAGGATAGACAGGAAGGCATCAAATAAACCGGTAGAGTGTTGAGACCTTTGTTATGTGATCGGTGATTGAAGTCTCGACTTATCAGTACCAGTTGGTGACTGATGGCCTCACCACTACATCGCGAAGCTTTTGACAGCTAACATTTACACTCAAATGACAGCTACGTTCCCTCTCAAGTATGAAGCATGAAGATGTTGATGTAACACGTACTAATACTTGAATTTATCTAATATTGCTTGTTTTTGACAATGTTTAGTCTAAATCGTTTTCCATTTTCAGCGCAAGGCTTGGTACGTTGGACCTAATACTATCGAGTTTTTTGGCTTGAAGTCAAATGCGTTATACAAAATAGTTGCGTACAACATCAGGGGTGGAATGCAGAGTGCTCAGGGTAGCGTTGAATTTACTACAGGTGCGTGTCAGAGATTATTTGTATTTATAGTAATATATTAATGTGAATCTAATATTTTGCTTAGTGGTTGGTGATGTGAGCGAGAAAGCATACATTGATGATGCTAATAATACATGTGAGTACTTCTTAATGGATTGCTGAAATTGATTTAATGTTTCACTGCATTATTCTGTTCAGGGAATATCTCTTTAAATGCATCTGATGTTGAAGCTACTATTCAATACAGCAATGATGTTCAAGGAGTGGATTATTATGATATATATGTGACTCCATTGTCTGGCGAATCCGCTAAACTTGGAGAAACAAGGTTGCAGGTTGTGGAGGAGAATCAGGTACAGCCCTACTTTTCAACCTAGTTTCCACAGTAGTAAATACGTTCGATAAAATATCTCTTGGCACACGATCAAATGAAAATGTGCTGGTCTTGCTATCTGAACCTCCTCACTGTCAATGCCACTTGCTGCTGCATCCATGCATCAGTAATGCCATTGTCTCCAAGATCGCAACGAGGTGAGCACTTTAGTAGGTTGCCCACAGTTGATTACATTGTCAGGCGCGTGCCTGGTGTACGTGACCTGAGCTGTTGAAAACGACATAAATTCAACTCAGCACACAACTTGATATTTTCCTGTGTTACACCTAGCAATAACTTATGGTACAGCAGTGTGTCACAGAAAACTGATTGAAAACACCAGTGTACAGCATGAAATTCAGTAAGAGGTTAGAATTTCATAGCACTATTACGTAGATCCTATGTATTGTACCAACCTACCTGTTCTTATTCTAAGTGGAAATTTTCATATACGATTTGTAGGTTTTCAAACACACCGTAAAGTCACTCAAACCGGATACTCGTTACCAATTCGTTATTGTTCCACATGACGATGATGCTGCTACTCAAGCTAAACCAGTTGTGTCAGTGTTTCAAACACAGCCTACAAGTAAGTTGTGTACTACGTTAGTGGAATATCTTTTGATGTGAAATAGCAGCTGATTGTTTTACTTGTGTCCAGGTCAGCTAGAACCACCAAAAGACGTGAGGATTCTATCTGTGACTGCAAATTCGTTTGTTGTTGGATGGTCTAATGTTCCAGATGCAAAGGTATTTAAATGACAGACTGCTCCTACGTACTGCCAACAAAGCATCAATGTCTGTCTCAATAGAGTCAAGAGTCTGTTACCAACCTTGACGCCGCTTCATCCAGAGTTACAAAGTTACTAAAACGCCTTTACAAATATGACATATATTTCGATTGGTATTTCAGCACTATAGGGTGGAAGTGCATCGATTGGGAAATCCTCTATCACCGTTAGAGAGCCCTGAAATTGTATATAACAAAACTCATCCGAACAACAACGATGTTGAAATCGATGGACTCGATCCTGGAACTTTGTATCAAATCACTGTTACAAGTATTGCAGCTGACGGAAATACGAAATCTCGAAGTGCTGTTGAAATCACAGGTACTGAGATAATAAGGCTAACATCATAATATCTCCTTCCACAGATAGCATGATGAGCAATTTCATTGGTAATGCCCCTTAATTTTTATATGATTGTGTGTTTAGGAATGCACTGCGTGTATATTTTTGAGTGACTGATAACGATGAATGTGAGCGCTTTGGTTCCAACCTAATTGAGAGTGATCACAATTTATGGAAATCCGCACTGTGCTTTGGTACAGCTTTTATGTTCGATGCCCTCACTGCTGCAACATTCCCAATTTGATCGTGGTTGAAAATATCAATAGATGTGGCTTCCCAAAGATTTGAAGTGTCAACTGATATTCACACCCAGTTCTTTTGTACGGTGTATTGTAATAAGCTCCCGTCAAATTCACCACTTCACCACTCGACCTCAATGCACAACTGATCCAAATATAAATTTATAGCCTCACGCTGAGGGCACAGTCCCATTCCCTGTACAAGCCAACTCTTGTTGGAAGTTTACTACGATGCCTCCAGCCTCTATGTGGTATATGTATATGTATGACAGAAATATATTTTTGGTGGTTACACATTGCAAAGGTAACTGTAGATTTCTAGTTCACGGTAAAAAACGGCGCATTAAATACCACATGGATTGACTACATAACTATACATTTATTTTCATAACATTTAGAACCTGAACCAATGAATATTAATGTTGTTCGAGTTGGATCAACGGATATTGATGTTGAAATGAAACCAGGAGACGGGCACACACAGTATATTGTGTTGTTTATTTCTCCTGAAATTCCACTACGTGTGGTAAGTCTTATGGATATTTTGTAGACATTTTCATATTTGAGCACATGATTGGAAAACATGGCGAAGCCGGTAATGTTCATCCGCTGATGTTGCTTAGTCTCTTATATTATATCATGACCTTACGCGAGTGGAGTGCTGCTGTGATTGAATATGAATTGATGCATACGCAATTACTCATGATGTTCTCTTGCTGGCGGGAAATGATAATGATCTTTCCATGAAATCATCAATTCTTCCCAACTCTGAATTGCACCATTAGCTATCATGTATTTCATGCATAGATAAAACCAGCACCCTCTGAAGAGATGATTAAACTGAACATTGACGGATTAGAACCAGACACCAATTACACATTGCGAGCGTACGGACAGAGTGGAAATCGAGTTGGAAGGCGAAGAGATATCCCTGTAGAAACAGGTTAGTCTATCATCTTATGGTTTGTCCTGTTTGAACCAAAAAGTTTGGATATAATCGCCGTTTATAGTGCACCAGTTTGGTATGTGGGCAGTGTGCTGTTAGTATACCTATGGTATGTTATGCTAATAACTATTGCTGAGTTTTAATAATGGTTGCAATACTGATGACTTTAAACAGTTTTGACCACCAAACCAGGAATATATTTCAATGTAGTTGTATAATTTACACCCACACGTAAAATATGCTGTTAGTGACATCAATGTACTCACTGTGCTACTACTGACCTCCTGATGTAACGGGAAGGTCACCGGGCACAAAATCAGCAGATTGTGTCTGGTGAGTGCCAGTCCCAACCATGTCGTTCCACACATATTTGAAATAGTGGTAATTTTATTCTTTAGTTTCGAATCACGTATCTGATCAGCTTGGTAGCACTGCAAGGTCACGAAATCAGCAGATTGTGTCTGGTGGGTGCCAGTCCAAACCATGTAATTTCAAAATTGTAAAAATAGTATATAATTATATAGTAACTTTATTCTTTAATTCTGCATCCTGTGTCTGCTCTGCTTGATTGTCAACCCACCGTTGTGGATAGAAAACATGTGGATGCAAGGCTTTGATTGACACGTGGTGGCTTACATGAGAAAGTATTTATTGCACGTGTATCTCCATAGATGTACAATGCTGAACAAAGCATGATATGACAAAATGGAGGGTTGTCCTGTAATCATAAGCTTTTCTATATATGCAAGGTACTGTGTGTTGTTTTAGCCCCATCAGAGGAATTGCTACCTGGTGAAATTCGAACAGACGCGACATCAATTTCTGCTCTTTTGACTTATGGCATTGAAAATCCGACCGAAGAAACTAATTACACCATATTTATTACTGGACCTGATGGTGTGAAAACTTACTATGGACGAACTATTATTGGAAGAATAGTAATTTCAGAATTAATTGTTCATGAGATTTAATATTTGCATTGAATAATGTTTTTTGTTTAGATTTATGTAACAAGGATTGGAAATCTGATTCCTTCTCATCGCTACAATGTGACAATCAACGTTGGCGGTGTTGAATATTTCAGTCAATTTGAAACAAGTATGTTGGAAAAATTCAATTGCCTGGTTTAATAATATGGCCTTTAACGCAACTAAGCATTCTATAAATATATTATATATAGAAAAATATTATTAAACTGGTGTTTTATATTGCTCAAGTACTATTGATGCTGCTTTTGCCTTCACACATATAGCATATCGAAATGAAGCAGTTACGTGAGAGGCGGTATTAGCAGTAGGCTGCGTGTGTTTGGTCCTTTAGCCTCTTACTTTGATTGCTTTGGCTTGACTTGACAGCCTGCATCAGGGCGTGCGAAAATGGTAGGCTAGGTAATTCATACATTGCTGCTCTGCACGCCAGCACAGAGAATCGGTAGGACAGCCACTGTGAAAATATTATTCAGTGACGTTACCCAAAACCTCAGCTTGACTACAAGAATGTCATTATTACATCACCGGCAAGACTAATTGGCGTCGCCATAACTACTGTCGATAAGAGGACCCGGCCATTCGCTTGTTGTCATAGATTACTGACACAATCATATGAGTTGAAGTCAAATTAATTCTGATGCAAATTGATGCAAAGAGCATTTTTGTGTTGGACAAGGAATATTCGGTGTTGATAGATCTTAGGAAAGTCTACTATTTTGATGTGAAATGCTTTGTTACTCTTCAATTTTCTCTAATACTTTTCTTGCATCTAGAATCGCTTCCTCCTCCAGCAAACATTCGATTTTTGGATGTAACAACCAACTCTTTCACTATCGAATGGGACGAATATCCCGGTGCACAGGTGAGCAGAAATCTTCCATTTTTATAGTTTGCGCACTATAGTATGATGCTGGTTTAATAGAATTTCGAAATTATAGCTGAAACTTTTTTTACCTTTTTGTCCATTGGTAAGATACTGGTAACGTTTTTTTGTGACCCTTACAACACAAATGTATGAGCCGATATCTCTCACACACTGACAATCGATTCGTAAATCAATAAACCATAGCAAATTTGATACCAAATTAGACCCGTAGCAACGAGATTGCAAGGCCAAAAATCATAAATTAATGGACCGATATGGTGTATTGCATGATCTATTGTTATATTTTAGGCCTACCTCACACAAACTGCAGTAAATTTCTAAATATCTTTGTAAGGCTTATGTAACAGAATAACACCCCAAACGCATTCTTAGTACCGCTATAAGTTGAAGCGAAGTCAAACACTTACAGCAATGAAATTAACGGATAACTGTTTTCCCGAAGCATTCGTGAAAATACTGATAATAATTTAGCAAGATTTGAAAAAGGACTTTACCGTGTCAATTATAACAACTTAGTGCTACTCCCGCTGGTCACAAATTCTGCGCGCGAGTCATACGGGCAATATTACGTCCAGTGGCAAGACTACCTCTCTGTTGGTCTCTTCAAATTTTATTTACCTCCACAGAATAATTTGCTCATGTGGTATTCAGGCACCTAATGGTATTAGGAGAAAAGCCCATTTACTCTACAAAAGGGCTGTATTTCCTCAAATATTTAGGGTACGGTATATGCTTCCACATTTTTCACCAAAGCTGTGTAATTTAAAGATTAGCTAGCAACTGTGTCAGTTTTCATTCCTTTGCATTGTGTCGTTTGGGTTGCTCAAAGAAGGAACAGAAAATGTAATTTAGAATAGTAATAAAATAAATAATATTAATAATAATGAGTGTGAGTAAAAGCTAAAAACTTCCCTTGCGGGAAATCTAATGATATATGGCGGAATTTTCTGACGTATGATTATGGTACGACCATGAAAATATTTTTGCAGTTGATCGGATGTATATTTGTGACCCAGGGTATGTTTACAGTATATTTATGATTGTCAATTCTCGCGACATGGATTACTGACTAGGAAGGGTCAAGAGTGTAGATACTCCTTTCCATTATGGAAATTTCAATCAGTCAGAGAATACATACTAAAATGTTTTGTGAAATAACCGCTCAAAATGCTTTCCATGCATTTATCTTCTATTCATTCATCATTATTTATATTTATCTCAGGCTTGCTTTAACTTCTTTCATTCTAACAGCGTTATTGATATTCTCATTTCTTTTATCAGGAGTATTCTGCGACGATTACGGATGGTGACAATGTTTTTTTCAACCAGTCTACAAGCCCCACTTTGACATTTAAAGGTCTTGTTCCTGGCCAGCGATACAGAGTAAATGTTTCTAATTTCGCTGATGGTGTGTCATCACGGAACATCCCTACTGCAGTGACGCTTGGTAAGATATAGCCTCTCTTAGCAGTAAATAAAAATAATCTCAAGATTCCATGGTTACCTTTTTGGATATTTTGAACTGGTGAATTAGGCGAAATTGATTATGTATTTTGATGATGTTTTGTCTACTTTCATTATCGTTGTATCTTAGTGGTTGCACCAACTTGTTTACCGGCTCAAAGATATAGTTTTGTAAAGAGCATTTCCAAACGGGGATTGTGGCAATATATAAATTATTAATTTGTCCATTCTACATCTTGTGTTCTGTATTTTTGAAACTTCAATTTATGGCAAATCTGCCTACATATGGTTAATAACTATTTGCTGACTGGATTGTCGAGTAACTACTTAATGAGGTTGTATCACCACATTCAGTTGTAATGACAATATGTCTTGAAATATTATAACATAATTTTTGTCTATCTGGAGATTGTCACAAATGCACAATTGCACATGTCTGGTGCGGAGGAATGTGGAGACCCTTAGCTGCCAACAAACAAAAAAATCACCAACTGAACGAATGTCAACAATTGTCAAATCACAGTAGATAAAGATGTATCTCTTTGCTTGGTTTTAAACGTAGGCCTACCTCTGTACAAGCAGAGTTGAATTTGTGAAGATTAGTGTAAATCCTCATCTGAACTTTAGATCTGTCCATCTCATTTACAGAAATCTCTGTGATGTCTTTTGTCTTTAGTACCAAAGAAAGTTATTGCAATGAGAGCAATGTCTACCAACTACAGTCGCGTTGTGATTGCATTCTTCAGATCATTTTACGATGGTGTTCAAGATGGATACAATGCAGTTATCAAACTAAAATCATCTGGGGAAATAATAAAAGTAAGTCTAAGTAAAAGTCACTTCCTGAATGTAAGCCATGACAATTTTGTCTCCAAAGAACTTTCATTGATAAATATCTTGAATGATATTCTTCTTTAAGTATTGACATCTCAAATCAGGTTGCCAAAACCACTTTCCTCCTAGATCTATGACCTCTTTGGGAAGTGCAAACCAATTTTATTCCACTGACTCCTTGATTCATTGGATGAATGATATTTTTCTTCGCTCATATTGACGTTCGATTCAACTTTTCAGGAGGTAGAGATACCGTCAGGAGTGAATCAATTTGAGTTCCGTGGTTTGCTTCCACAAACTGAGTACGAAGTAGTGATGTGGCCAGTTTCGGGTCTGCAGAAGGGTGAAAACACATCAATTGCAATGACGACAAGTATTCGAATATGATTGTCAGGTTGTTTCTTGCTTCCTATATTCATGCTTACGATATTCAGGTTCTCTTGATCCAAGGAATATTTATGTTGATCCAAGACCGACATCAGCATCTATCTGGTTCAATACCGAGCACATAGATGGTCTGAAATATTTCATTGTTCAAGTTCGTGCACACAGTGTGGTCAACAATCAGTCAACGACAGTAGCGTATAACATTGATCAAACGGTAAGTATTTTGAATTAATATGCCTCTTTTGTTGTGTTGTGCTCACAACGTTCAGTGTTCACCTTGTTCTATCTTAGATATGCCAAAAATTATCCCCAATGACCTAGAAAGAACAATGTAATGCTCATTATTATCATTCATGTTTGATTGTGACTTTGTGAGATTTAACCCTTTTAGTATGTGATGTGTGCGGTTCTATGCAGTAAATCTACTGTATCTTGTTTGGGAAGCAAAGAAGATTTAGTTAGATTGATCTAATTTTATATAGGGGACCATTTTTACCATACAATATAGGACGAACAGATAAGACGAATTTGGTGGGAAGCTGTACAGCACAGTAATAGGGCTCTTTCGCCATGGGACTGGTTACATCTTCAAGCAATTTGTAATGCTTGAAGTACTGGTGGTCAAAAATTGGGTTCAAATACCAGTTGCATTACGCAGGTACTTTAAAATACAGACCCAACCCCTTGTCATGCAGGTACCTGCTCAGTTCAAATACGAAAACAATGTTGTATGAATGACTTCTGTTTCACAATATTTCAGAGATACACAGTGGAAACTGACAATAATTTGATCCCTGGCACACTCTATCATGTTATTTTGACTCTGACTGGAGATATGAAAACCAGAACATACAGTAATACATTTAATACAAGTGAGTACTTTATGCTATTATGAGTCTTTTCTGGAGTTATGGCTTAAATTCATAGGCCTTTGAATATATGATATATGATGCTATTTTTGTGATGTCGGAAATGTGTAATGGCTGTAGATTTACTAAACCAATCATTCATTCTGATGCCCTGCCTATTACAAATTTCCCCATTACGAAGAATAGTGGAACTAATGGCGACTGGTCGAAGATTTCAAATTGCAAAACGTGACTACCAAGGCCCACTGACAGACTTTACTTCATGCATATATATTTTGTTATAGCCATCATATTTCAACATGCATTAGCCATTAAGTTTACCTATATTATTTAGACTGCAGGCCGTCAGTAGTGCTCAAGACTTTATGTACCTTCATTTTACATATTCAGTTGCGTGTGGTTGATTAATGTATGGACTGTAGTTTTTAAATACTTGCCTGTAGTGATTGAACAAGTATATATCATATGAAAAATCTCTTCTATGTTATTTGTATGAGACCGACTTTATGCTATTGTTCAGATCAACTTCCTGACCCAACTGGAGCAAAGGTGATTAATGTAACAACGGACAGGTTCACTGTTGTGTGGGATGAAGCAAAATATGTTAAAGTATGTTGAAATAGGAATTTTGCACATTTACGAATGGATGAAAGGCGGGTGCCGCTGCCTTATTGTGCACCAAATTTCTGGCATAGAATAATAATAGAGTAGCGATTTGTTTTGTCACCATATAACGCCAACTTATGGGCATACCCGTGGGCCACATTCGGCACATTGCTGCTTCGTTGTGTAATGGAATAGGCTGTCAGCCACGGAACTGGATCATACCAAATATGTTGAAAATGGTATCCGTCGCTTCCTCGCTAGACGGGTAGTGCATTGATGATAATGTGGAGTGGTGGCTGTTGACTTCGATAGCCTGCCAGCTCCTTCCAAGCCTCCTTGTCCAATCCACACCAGTACTGTGTGTGTATATCATGTGAGTCTGTGTAAATGCAGCAAAAATCAAATAAGGACAAAAATAAACAGTGTCATATTTTCCTTCCCTTTTACTTCTCATGTAAGGCCAATCCATACCAAATAGTTTCAAAGAACTTATTGATCAAGAAATTGGCTTACGGCTACCATAGTCCATTTTTTGTTAGACGAAGTTGACACGATCTTGCCAGTCTTTGCAACAATGTTACTGCTTTAAATGTGTGAATATAATTGATTCTTGAAGAATGCAGATCAGCATTTGGCCGTACCCCTCCAATGCAGTTTCAGTATTTCACGTTGATTGTGGGCCTATGAAGAAGCACTTGCCCCTGTATAGGATCAAGTATTCTGTAATTAGATGTTTGTAATTAGATGTCTTCATTACAGGAATATCAAGTCAATGTAACTGACGCAGCTGACGGCTCATTGCTCTATTCTGGTTCTAGTGACAAACCCAACTTTGTGATATCAGACGGTGTAATACCGGGTCGGCGATATTTTATGAGCATTGCAAATTTGGCTAACCGGGCCTGGTCTCGGTTTGTGAAATTGAGAGATACCGTGTGTAAGTTTGAACTTTGTGTATAGAGCCAATTGCTTTTTGATTTAATATTTTATTATACATTACATACACACAATCCATTCATTTATATGCCCGTGTCTCAATACGTATAAACTATCAATGCATATTTTTTACTGTGTTATTATATACCGTTATCTTAGTAAAGAGTACAGTAAAGTCTGAAGAGTTTGTGAATATCAGTAGATTACTCAGTGCATACCTATTTTGTTCAGATCCCAAAGATATTAAAAGCTTGTACGTCGAGGAGTCTACTGCAACGAGTGTTCTTCTGTTTATTGATCGTGTTTATGGAATGGCGGACGAATTTGTTGTCACAGTGACTGCTAAAGATGATCCTAATAATGTGCAATCAAAAAGGGTAAATTCTGCATGTCAACTTGGGCTAGCCATTATATTACGTTAGATTTTTCAACATGGGGCTAGGAATGGGCAAATCGAATCACTGGTGAACTTAGAATCAAATCAAATCACTCGAATCGGCTATTGGAGTTTATAGTTTCTTTCAGGCCAAACCGCCTTTTATTGTTGACAAGGATCCTTTTTTTATTGTTTTAAATAGCGATTTAGCAAATTGGCAAATGTTAATCGTTCCCATCACCACTTGCAATTTGTATATGCATACGAGTCGGCGTCGTCTTCAACGAGCGCTGTAAAATATTGCAAAACAACAGATTTGTAAGAAAACGCAGCGATAATACGCCTTGACCATTGAGCTGTAATTGTACGCTGATGACAAGCAAGGCAGGGTCCCGCGAAGATCCGTTCTAATGTCACCTATAGCACCGATAGCGCAACGCGTACCTTACTGCGATCGTGAAAACTCGTCGCCGTCGACAAATGTGTTTGTTCACTAGAGCGTTAAATTCCCAACAAGTGAGATTCGGCGTCTACCGTCATTTTGATTCAAATCTACTCGAATCATGATTCGAAACTGCCCATCCCTACACTGTTCAAGTAATTATAATTAAATAATTGTGGGTGGCAGGCTGCCAGCCTAAACATTATCATATGAGACACTAAGGACAGTCCCTTTCCCTCAGGACAGAGCAAATGTCATAAATGTTGTAAACTCGAAACTGAATATTTTGTCTATGGTTCCGACTTTAATAACCAAAGAAAGGAAAAATAACGCGGACCCGAGTTATTCAGATGCCCGGAACAAATGTAGAGGCAGTGCGCACACAATCCGTGTCCCCTTGTTTCCCGACCCCTGACTTACAGCATTCATGACCTCACTCACATGATGCAACTGTATGACTTGTGTGTTTGGAGTTGCACTTATCAATATTCAACGTGTAGGTCAAATATCCTGGTAGAAGAATAAGCTTCTCGGGTCTGTCACCAAACACGAGTTACATTGCTACGGTGTACGCATCAAGTGGTCATAGAAGGAGCAACAAGTTTACCATGACCTTTACAACAGGTGATCATTACTTTAGCTTCATTTAATGTTCTTACTGCTGACAACGATTTTTAGTGCATGTGAATCTATTTCCGAATAAAGTAGACGGTACAGAACTTTGTTCGACATGTCAACAGCTGCATTGTTTGTATGTCACCGATTTTTCCTGTTATGGTGTAATGAATATTGAGGCCAAGGCAAATTATGTGTTTTGCGGCCATCCACAGTGCTTGAGAGCCAGTTTTTCATGGTATATCGGACTTCATCTTGATTTTCATGAATTTTGAAATTATAAGCAAATGTGATTTGGGACTCGTGTCTTGTGCTGGTTCATTCCATTATTCCTGGCATTTCATCGAGACATTAGGCAGAATATTCATCAGTGTGTCCATTTTTAATATGTAGAACGACCTTCACCTGAAATCCTGCAAGTGTTCAATGTATCTACAAACGCTGCTCACATCCGTTACTCTGATGAAGGATCTGAATCTCAACTTGGATTTGTTATATCTTCTGTCAGGAATTTGCATCCAAAATATGTGACGGAGGTATGGAAAGTTCTGTTGAGTAGTTGAGTTTTTGATGCCAAACAATGATTCAATGGACAAGTGATGCTTAATGTTTGGACCTAGTCTTGAGTAACGATTTCACAGTGCATCCAATACTGTAGCTCCTGCTTCAGACAATTACGAGCTCTGTGTATCGGTTAAATAGTTAAATTGTGCTTTCTTGTCAAGTGCTTACGTTGCAGTGGGAAAATGTCAAACCTTGCATTGTTCATGCTGGGATTGCCATAATAGTCATAGACGTAGTCTACAGTGTAGCATAAAATAGCTTGGTACGGCATGGTATTGTTTTGTATGGTGCCGTGTTTTCCATGAAATTTTAACCTTGCTGTTGCTACAGCAGGCATGTTAGTGTATCCGTATTGATTGAATTGAAACGTCCTGACTACCATCCTGTGAAATTGATCACTTGCTTCAGGACATGATAATATCACCGTGACCTATGTATTAGATAGCCTACTATAGATACATTTTTTGCTGATATTTAGATCATACAATTGTTTTTCAGATTAATTCTGGTGTCGAGAGAGGTATAAAATCCATCTTCATATCAGGATTATATCCCGGACTGGAGTATGAAGTTGACCATTATTACATATATCCGGATGGAATAAGTGCTAACTTGACTGCACGATTCACGACAAGTAAGTCTAACATTGAATAACTAATAATTCTTCCAGTACTTCTAGAATCTCACAATCAGGCCCAATTTATTATGCACCCATTTTTTTGCGGTGCTTATAGATTCAGACAATGTGTATGCATACACAAATCACTATACCGCTGGCACAAATGCATTATGCAAACCAAGATGGCACCGGAGGAACCAGTGTGCTAACAAAGAATAATTTCACCTGCTGCAGTCCCCTATGCATTGACAATCTTGTGACGAAGCCTCAGATACCATATATATATTTCGCATCTTTTGTATGATGCAATGTGAATCCACCACCTACCTTTGTTGTGACTGACTCCTTCGCCACTAAACCATGAAGATTTTAACTGGTGCTTTTTCGAAATACAACTAATAGTTGATGCAGTTGTGCGATTTGAAAGATTTTCTCACTTTTTATTTCATTATATTCCTTTTCACATGGTGCTTTCATATATTACAGCCGAAGGTCAGGGTGATGGAAAGAAATATGACATACCAGACAATATGACAAAGTTTTAGTAAGCTTCCTGATATTTCATGTATGTTGGCCTACTCTATATTGTAATGGTATTAACATGTTTTTAGTCCGCTGTGTGCTACAAACAGAACCGCTTTGCTTATCATGTTCATGATATCAACACATGACAGTGTTTCGTACAAGCAATTTTTGATTGCTCGAACCTTCACGCGGGACGTGATGGATAGAGTAAAAGTCAATGGGAAGAGATACGCGTTGGCTAGCATCGTTGAAATCAGTGATACCGCAAATATTACTTTGTCTCCAAATCAATATGGTCAAACAAGACCTCGTTTGAGGAGAGCAATCAATAATGTTATGAGAACTACAATGGGTACAAGAAACAACATTGGATTAGGTAAGAACTAGACAGTGGACATTGTCCATTGTTCAAATTTTTTTTTACCATAATTCTAATTGAATACAGTGAACCCAATGGAAGACGGTTAATAGATATTGTAAAGAAGATTTATCACAGATTTGGCACACATTCAGAAATCTGTGGTTAATCTTATTTACGATGTGTATTTTTAATGTTAGTTATTATCGGATTTATTGTTAAGATGATCACCACAGATTTAGCGTCCAACCTTAGGTTATTGAGAATTGAAACATTCACTAGCTTTCGTAGTTCCGCTCCTTCAAGTGGTGATGATCTTCTTAAAAATATCAACTGATCGTCCGCCATCGGCTCCACTACACTCTTTCAATATCGAATTTATGTCACACCTACTTTTTACGTTTCATGTTGCATTGAGAGTTGAGACTAAACACTTTTTCTAAAACTCTTAGTTTATGTAATGTTCACTTTTCATTGTAGGTTTGGAATTTGCTCAGAGCCAATCTGGTGTCAACTATGGAATGAAGAATCCGCAGAAACTTCTTTACGTGATCACTCCTGGCATAGTGACTGATGAAATCCAAAGTGTCTACAGGTACATTGTTTAGACATTTGAAGAGTTTCTTCGTGGTACAGAACTTGAATATAATAAGCAGCAGAACATTCATGGTTACAAAATTGTATTTAATCGAAGACTTCTCATTAGACATTTTGAGTTTTGTGAAAGTCCTACTAGTTTCGGATATTTTTTTTTATATTTAGGGATCTTATCAATGCTGGAGTTGTGGTAAGGTTCATTGTAATTGGTGAATGTGGCAACCAAGAACTGGAATCTGTTCGTGAAAATAACAACACAGTATGCTTACATTCATATGCACATTTGCGAAGAATAGTATCAAATGTGTCACGAGATATCGAATGCAGATTTGAAAGTATGGTTTTCTTCTTTTGTTGACATCAATTCTTTCACATAAAATTTGTTTATAGCCCTAGAGTTTATTCAAGTCCTACCTACTCCAACGTCAGCCGTGATCAGATTTAACTTACCTGGAGAATTTGGAGTTCGACGGTACTCTTACATAATTCATGAAGTGGATGGCAATGATAAAAACTTTACGGGAGGTCAAGTCAATCGTAATACAAATACTGATGTAAGTTATATACTTTTGATATGGTAAAGATTTGGGTAATGATATAATTTAAGGATGAACAACTCGAAACTGGGTTTTAGCCAATCTTTTATGTGATTGTGTCATTCAGATGTGCATTAGTTGCTGTGAACACGAAAGCTCGAAAAGTATGAATCGATTATGCGAGGAAGCTTTCACAAAATGTCAGAACTGACATAATGAACAAGTTGTTCAAAACAACTGATTTAATTATAGTAGTGAATCCCTCTGTAGATTTTACATTTAACTGACATTTGTTTCAAACCAAGACATAATTTTCCAAGTGATTGATGTTTTAAGACAGTAGAGGTAATTGTGAATGCTAGAACACAAACCCTATTATGTCACAACGAAAATGTAAACCAAATTAAAATCACTATAGGCTTTGGAAGCGACCATGAAGGGGTATTTCAAAATGGTGTCGCTATTCAGGCGGATTGCAAAATAAGCACACATGTACTTGGAATGTGTATTGGTATACTGTACGAGTGCAAATTTTGTAGATCTTACTGTTTTGCTTTAGGTTCAAACTATACGAACGGAGAATTCTCTGAAACCAAGAACACGCTATCTCTTGACGATTCGGCCAATGAGGGATAACAGAGGATCTCCAAATGAAGCGAGTCACAGCAAAGAATTTATGACATGTACGTGTGTAAGCATAGTTAGTCAGGTATAATAAAAATCTCTATTGCTATATTGGTAACCTTTATGTATCTGTAGTGGATCTTCCTAAACCAAAGAATTTGACTGTCGTTGAAATCACCACAAGAACAATTGTTGTGAAGTGGACACCTGAACCATATGCTGAGGTTAGAATTAAATGTTGCACTATTGCATGATATCGTGGAGCCTAGGCGATCGATTATTTGACTTTTCATAAGGAAAGTTTCAAGATTTTACTCGTGTACCTTATTTTTTTTAATTATTCTAAATTATATTTTCCGTTCCCTATTATCGTCCCAGAAAACACAATGCAAAAGAATGAAAATTGACACAGTTGCTCGATTTTTAATTCTACAGCATTGGTTGAAAAATTGGATAGATATTCTACCTTAATATTTGGGAAAATATAGCCGTTTTTGCAGGGTAAATACACTTTTCTTGTAACACCATTACTTGTCTGGATGTCATACAAGTCGTGTCTTGACAATTCTGCTATGGTAAAGAAATTTCAAACGACCTACAGAGAGAGAGAGAGAGTCTTGCCAGATGCAATATTGGCTCATCATGCTATATGACTCATACGTAGAATTTAAATTATAATGTTAACAATTCGTAGCAATATTAGATTCTACACTGTAGAGTGGCTGTTCTGTTCTTGTAGAGATCAGCAAATGGCATATATATTATATTAAAAAATAGTGGAGCAAATGGCGGATGATCCAAATAGAACGAATTTACCAGCTTATGTCCTGCACCGCATAATTCACATATAATACTGATGATACCGGACAGGTGTTCTGATTATGTGTCGGAGCGGAGCTCCGAAAGCTTATGAATTATATTCCAATAAGCTGGACTGGACGTTAAATCTGTGGCGACTTACTATATCTATTACTGTTTGGATCGTCCGCCATTGACCTAACTTATTGTTGTATCTTATATTTGTGACATTCAGCTACTTCAATCTAACGAATTCTTTTGTAATGCTTTCCTTGGGTCAGACGCCGGGGCAGCTACACATCAGCCAGTGCTTGGTGGTCTCTTCTAGGTTCGTCAGACCGGTCACTCCATATTTTGCAGGAATGAATGACATGGTCTGTGCTTTGCTCGTCTAAACAACACTCGCCTGCCGCACTGGTCGCGAGACCCTAATTGTGAAGGGACTACCTGGAACATACCACCCCTGTTCTGGGTTGATTAAGACTCTTCCACGCCAGACAAGGCAAATTGAAGTCGGTTGGGGATGCGTCAGGGGTGGGGAAGTATAGGTGGAGTTACGTGTTCTTCTACTAGTACTCCGACCTCCACTTGTCTACAAAACAACAAAATAACTACGGAAATCACCTAATCAACCTTTCTAACCACACAGCAACGGATACCCCGACAGACATGTATATTAATGTCTAAGACAACCATATCCCCTATGTCCTAAATACTAAGTGAACCACTCCTACTATTCGCCTTCGCTTTTACTTATCATGCTTACAGCACCCCCACCATGCTGTAGATATACATCATGGGTTTGCATTTTCATTTTTTGCTTATCACACTTAAATTTTGTGCCAAATAATCACGACTTTCAAATATGGCACCACTCATGAGAATGCAGCATAAGCAGTGTATTTGTCTTGGTATTGATTCTTAAACTGGCTTTTTTAGAGTTACAGAATGGCATTGATATACCGTTATCGACCTAGCAGCCCGCAGCTTGCACTTGATTTGAATTTTGAATCGTCAACGAATGATACACATCCGATGTTCCAAAGCTCAAACAATATACCGGGATCATTGTATATGATTAGAGCGTGGAATGTTGCCAAAGGTGTTTTCTCCGAAGTTGAGGAAATGGCTGTAGTATTTGGTAATTATGCTGCAGTGGTATTTTGAGATCCTGAACAATAAAAATTGCTATATGAAATTTTTGTAGATCCAATTGCTGTTAGAAATCTAGAAGTTACTGATACTACGAAGGATTCTATTTCATTGCGGTTTTCACGAACTGGCTCATCCGACGATGGCATAAATGACTACTTTTTGGCTGTACTTCAAGAAGCTGGCGATTCACGGGTTATTCAGGTGAGATAAAGGCCCTATATTTTGACACTAAAATTTCCTGTTGTTGAAAATGATTCAGCAAAATGCTGAAATTTGGTATGCTTATATCAGAATACACTAATCAATGCTCAGTGAAGCACAATGATGAAAGTGGCGTATATAGCCAATTTTGGTGACGCCAGTTACACACAGTAACTTTGTTTTGCATTTGTATAACATGACAGAAAAAGCATACTATTTCTCTCGTCATAAGTACGAAAATAGCGAGAGAGTTGCATATTGTGACATGTCCATATCAATGTTGCCAATCTGTGACCAACTCTTAGAGGTTGCTTTCTCAACAGTAAAATAGTTTCAATTTTCTGTACATGCCGTTGCATATTGCTACATTTTACACCATGAATCGAGATACCTTAAGGGTGCATTGTTCTTGCATTGATCTACTATATTACTTTAGACAAGAAACATTTCATGGAGGGACAGAGAGTTTGGTTTCAATGATCTCAACTACAACACTACCTATCAAGTTACTGTTTGGACTGTTAGTGGAGAGAAGAGATCTCCCAATGTATCTATTACTGCTAAAACTGGTGAGTTTGTGTGTTTTTCTGACACTTATGGCTGTGATGTCTCCAGCCCTTAAAAAAAGTTTTCAAGGTCTCTCAAATCATTTGCAAATCTCATAAAATTGGGGCTTCCAAAACTTCTTGGGCTTCCTAAAAATTAACGATTACCTTCATGGATTTAGTTATTTGAGATTTTAGGCCCTCAAAAGCGCACACGTGGGGGCATCTAGCCAGCTTTCCGACAATTAATTTCTCTGTTGATACTGAAGAGTATAGTAGATCAATAGATACCGATTACAGATTTAACGTCCAGCTTTGGTTTATTGAGAATATAAAACATTAACAAGCTGTTGCAGCTCCGCTCATTCAACAGTTGAAGATGGAATGAATTGTAATAGCACAATTTGAATTAAAACAGAATCATAGGTACTGTGACGTCATACAGTGGGTGGAAGAGCGAGCCAATCATATCACAGCCAAGGTGAACCCAGGAGAGCGGGAGAGTAGGCAATGGAAGTCGTGTAAGATACATTTACGCAACCGGATTTCAACATCCAGTGGCTCCTATCCACAAACTTTCACGACCTCGATCGCCTTTACTCCCGCTCTCATGGGCTCACCATAACTGTGATATAACCAGCTCATTCATCCACCCACTTGCTACTACTCCACGGCACCTATGATTTTTTTAAAATTCAAATTGTACTATTATTTGTACGTTTTATTCCATATTCACCTGATGAAGAAACGTAGCTCCGAAAGCTTGTGAAATTTTTTTATTCTCAATAAACCAAGGCTGGATGCTAAATCTGTGGTGATCTTCGTTACAATATGGGTTGATAATGAAAGTAATATCAAGTGTGAATATAAATGTTTCCAGATCAACTCAATCCTGGTGATATCCTTGTTGATGCAACCCCAGGATCAGCAAATGTTACTGTTTCTACTGGATCTTTGCTCGGTGTTAAAAGTATCACGCTCACAATTCATAGAAATGATACTGGTGAAACATTTGTCAGAGATTATAAAGATGGAGAGCATGTATGTATAAACTACCTACCAGCGGAAGTCGAAGCACTTCTTACATATTTACTGAATATATAAGCTAAGTTGTTCGGTGCTAAACGCTATGCATTGCATGCAAATTGGTAATAATTATCTGAGAGTACTCATGAAAGTTGGAAACATAAAAGTAACTGCTGTCTGTCCCAGTAGTTTCAAGTGTCTGCCTGAAATTTTTGATGACAGTATTTTTAGTTGTTCTTATAAGGCTACAAGATAATTGCCAGATAAAGGCTAACTCTCTTATGTGAATGTGATACATGTTCCCTTCTAGATTTATACATTTTTTGTTGGAAACCTTGAACCGAGTACGATTTATTACATCAAATACAATGTGATTGGCAAACAAAATATGACTTATGAAAGAGTGTTTACCACAAGTAAGTTATTAATATATTTAGTAACCATGCTGCATTTACACAGATTTGCAGTAGCATATTATAATATTTTGACCCTACCGGCACAATGAATGTTACAGACAGATTATTGTACTTGTGCCAATACATGCATATTATCCTTCATGCACATGAGTATGATCTGTATATAATTATGCAAGCTGAATATGGATAATCTGGTAGCTGGTGGTAAGATATCAAAGTAAACCCTCTGCACTAGCATAAATGTCCAAGCCATGTAGGGGCAGTGATATCTATATGATTATTTATGCCTTTTGCACGGGCTTGTTGGGACTCGAACTGGCGAAACACCAGTTTTGTGGCCGAAGGTCTTACACTGCACCATAAAGTAAAAATTAATATGGGACATTATAAGATACAAGTTTTACCTCTCTTTTGTAAATCGAAATGTCGTATGCATAATGCATATAATCAACTCCCGAGGAAAGTACCCATGCATGTTGTGTCTTGCCACGCAGACTCTGCGTAAGAAAATGATAATTAAGTATAGCCCAACGAAAAAAAATATAAACAGCATGCAGTTATCAAAAAAGCAGAAGCTAGAGCCAAATAGAATCAAATTGCAATAATTGAGCAAACTACCAAAAAGCATTAAATCTTTTTTTGGGAAAATTTCTTACTAAATAGGTCACATTGTAAAAATTCAAATGGAAACAAGATAAATATTCACTATTTCTTCAGGTGGGAAAGATATGATATCATTTAATAACATTGGTAAAGGGGAGAATTTCCTAACTGTACAAGCAAATACAAGTGATACGTCCAATGATTTTATACTGTTTAGAATTGAACATCCGGATGGTTCAATAAATCAGATATCTGTGGTTTGTTTTCATATTAAATTATTTTTTGCTTCTTGACCTTTTTCGATTAAAAAAAATTGTTGTAGAACACAGTGGAGAGTGTGTTTTCATATGAGGCCACTTTTGGCGGTCTGGCACCAATGACTGCGTATTTACTTGAAGCATATCCTGTTTTGGAAAACCTTCGATCTGGTAAAATTGAAGCAATTAATGCGATAACAGGTAAGTCATTATACTTTACAAAACTCATGATGACTCGTCACTGGTCATTCTGGCCCTGACGGATCAAATAATTCACTAGTCCAATTGTTAACCGCCAGTCATTAAATTCTACGCTATGCTACGGAGTATTGATAAACGGTAGCGTCCATTGTCAATTTGATGCTGATACCTTGTTGGTATGTTCAATTTACTGTCCACGATTTGGACAAGTACATATGTATTTGTCTGTGTGTGGGTCTTCTTCTTATGTTTGGCTGTGTTGTGTTTTCTTCAGAGTACACATGAATCCACTTTCGGGTCGCCGCAGCTAGGCTTTTCAGACCAGTCCCTCCATTGGGTGATTTATGTATTGTATGTGGGTCAAGATGATGTCACACCACTTATTTAGTAATAAATATAATAAGTCACCTCAGATTTAACGTCCAGTATATTCAGAATATTCGATATTCCAATAAACTGGACTGGGCGTTAAATCTGTGGTGACTTATTATATTTATTACTATTTAGATCGTCCGCCATCGACACCACTATTTTTCGTATTGTTATTTAACACCACGAGTAAGGTATATCTGAGTGAGCCAATATCATTCAACACAAGGCAAAGAGAGTGTGTGAATACTGAGTAGCATTTGGCCAGCAATTATGCTCTTCAACCTTGGGAGTCAACCTGGCTTCACCTGGTTGACGGTCGATGTTGTCCTCACCCGAGTTGTCGCAGCTCCAGGAACGGTGATTGTTGAGCATAATTTGGACATTTTAATTCCAGGACCGGCACTGATTTCTGAGATAATTTTAACTCCATCGAATGAATCCATTGAAATAGCATTTGATTCTCGACCAGAAGTTGACAGTGTTAAGTAATATTTAAAAAAGACTTCAATCACCACCTTCACTTGTTGACATATTTTGGTTTTGTCAGTGTATGGATTGGTGATGCATTCGACTTGACTATTTTAAATGAAACAACTGATGTAACCCCTGGAGAGAGATTTCAGAAAATTTATGGTCCGTTGCTAGGGGTGCAAAATTTCACTGCCATTATTACCCCCATTGTCGATGGGGTGAAAGGAGAAGGAAGAAGGAAAAACTTCACTACAGGTCAGTCCAGTCAGTCCAAATCCGAAAATTCACTTCTATGAAACGAGTTCACTGGTGTGGTTAAGGTATGAGAACCGATCTATCGGTTTTCTCCGAGTGATTTCACAATTTGTGATGGCATAATTGGCTCCTTGTAACAGTGCAGGGCTATTTCAAGGTCCCATTTTGCATTGTCTGCCGGATTAAATCAATGTTAAAAAACGGCTTTGCGTTCGTTTGGCAATTAAACGTGGCACTGTCTAGTGTCAACAAACACTTGTTCGCATGATTTCAGACTGAACTTCTGCAACAGTGTATACTATGTGTGAAACATGCTCGAACAGCAATTAGATTTAAAATTTTCCACTAGCTTGGCTCGTACACGATTACACGTACACACTGGCAACATTCTATATTGTCATACAATGATGAACCAAATAAAACTGAACTGAGATGCCTTGTGACCTTTCTGCAGACCCACACCCTACCGATAAAATTTGAACATGAATTTTTGTACTTGGAAACTGACTTCATCAACATTCACCATTGCGATTTCGAGCCACATTAAGCCGCAAATGGAAAAAGGAAGGTATTTCTTGCTACTGTGCAGCCTCGACATTCCTGCGGACTGCGGCTTCTCAACAGGAAGCTAGAAATCACATGTCTGAAACGTTAATATAATGTCAAAAGTTGAAGCGAAATCAAAATATTATATGGTCTGCAAATACAAGGGTGCAGCCGTGCGTAGAACATAATATTGCCTGTTCGTATAAAAAGATTTGAGAACGAAAGGGTCAAAGTCCTGCACTTCTGGTCTTGTGGAAAAAACGGAATATACAACACCAATCATTTCACAAAATTAGTATCATGAAGATGGATCAGTACAGATTTAACATTTGGTTTACTGAGAATTATAACAATCACAAGCATTCTGAGCTCCTTCTCCTTCATCATGTGAGAGTGAAATGAATCATAATATCACAACTTGAATTTAAACTGCTATCTTGCCACACCAAGAGAGTGTGCAAAGATGAATGAGGACTTCACATCGAAGAGAGAACTCTATAGGAGAGTGCCATCTCACGCCATCTCTACAAACAGGGACTTTTGGCCGAACAGTTCAAACTTTTTTCACACCCATCCACCATTATCATTCTAATAGTGAAGCCCATTTCACCCCACCCATTTTCTGTAGACCATCACCAAGACTATTCTCTACCTATAGGCGTTATATGTGAATCCCGTTTTCTGTTCACTGGGAGTTGCTGTGATGGGAAGGGTGGGTTCTAAGGATAAGGGAGGTATTTCATTTTAGCAGGGTTCATACTTTGGCTTCTGAGTGGCTTCCTCTGACATCACTTCCAGATACACCCCAGGAGCAGTTGTACAAATAGACTTAAAAAATCCTGCGGTTCCGATCCACAAGCTGTTACGACATCCATCATAAACTTTTCCACTGTCTCTTCTGGGTTCACTACGCCTGTGACAATCTTGGTTCATTATTCCACCCATTAGAAGACATCACTATATCTATGTTTCTGCTTTAATTCATATAGTGCTGTTACAATTTATTCCATCTTCACTTGATGAAAGATTGGAGTAGAGATTCTAAAGCTTGCTAATATCATATTTATCAATAAACCAATGCCAGAGATTAAATCCGAAGGTGATCTTCCATACGATATCTATTGATCGCCCGGCATTGGCTCTACTACAATTCGTGTTGATCGGGGATACCCACATCTTCAAAATGTAAACCTTCACTTGTTGGAATGCATCAAACCACGATAGTGGGGTTAGCAAAACATTGGATATTGCATTCGGGTTACATGACAGTTTGTGGGATGGCTACATGCTCGCTCGCCATAATTTGTCTCGTATGGGTTAGGACAACTATTTGCTTCGCTAATAGATGGATTATAGTATATGTGAGTTTGCAATATTTCAGTCAATGTGACAAAATCTGCTAACAGTTCTGGAAAATCAGGACCAGGTACCCAACTTTAAAAACTGCCGATATTGAACTACTCTTCAATATGTTCCTGTTATCATGTAATTAAGATGTCATGTTTGCGTTCAATAAAAACAAAAATTCATAAAAGTATTAAAAAAATGTATTGTTTCATTTATAGCCAAAAATGGCATGACAATACGGGATTACACTACCGCTATCACCCCTGCAGTGAATGCAACTACAGGATATCTGGGAAGTGAAGGATTCACAAAATGGTTGATTGA
>JASFYC010000824.1:0-80668 GCA_030412335.1 Botrylloides violaceus | reverse complement strand
CGTAGAACTTGCTCCTGGCCCAGAAGACGTCACCGTAACTGTAGATCCCAAACCGGACGTCGAAAAGATCAGGTAGCTCTTTTGCGATTCCGCACGGTGAGCATTTTTGAACGGCGTGGCCTTTTCACAGGGTGTTGATCAAAGATCCTGCTGGCGAAGCGGTATGGAACGAGACTGAGGATATCGAGTCCGGGGAGACGTTCAATAAGACGTACGGCTTGCTCGATCCTTTCGAGAACTACACTGCCGTTATCGTTCCCGTGGTTGACGGCGAAGACCAGAACCCGGTCGAAGAAAACTTCACGACAGGTTTCCGTTGTTGCTAATGTGTTTCGGCGCCCACGACTGCTATCAACACCAGCTTGTCTTGCTTTTCCAGTGGGCAAGGAATTGACGTCTGTCAAGGTGACCGACGAGGGAGAGGATTTCCTGAACGTCGAAGCAGTTTCCAGCGACGATTCGATCGATGGCGTCTTGTTCAAACTGACCCATCCGAACGGTTCGAGCGAAGAGATATTAGTGGTTTGTTTGTTGGCCTTGTCGATTGGAGTTTTTCCTTGTCTTGTATCGTCCGTTGTGTGATTTTAGGAAAGTCCCACCGAAAATGGAACGTACCAAGCATCGTTCGACGGACTGGAACCGCTCACCGGTTACGCGATCGAAGCCCATCCGGTCGTGGACGGCGTGCAAGTTGGGCCTACCGAGAAAGTGACAGAAACTACCGGTACTGGAAGATGTTCCATTCGTCAGACAGATTTGGTCTCTAATGCCCCGTCTCTGTGTTCAGATCCGCCATTGGTGACTGGTTTGTCTGTGACGCCATCCGACGATTCCGTTGCTGTCGAGGCAGATCCCGCTGAGGAAGTTGACAGCATCAGGTAACGGTCCGAATCTTCTAATTTGCTCTCCTGAGCGTGACAAACCTATCCTTGTTCAGGGTGTTGATCAAGGACGACAACGGAACGACAGTCGTGAACGAGACGGTGCCGGTTAGACCCGGAGAGAAATTGGACGAAAGCTTCGGCCCGTTGGAGCCGAGCTCGGACTACACCGCCACCATCACCCCGATTTCGAACGGAACCGAAGGAAAACCGAGAGAAGAGGAATTCCGAACAGGTGAGTTGGTGTCAGCGCTGGTCCGTGATGGGTTTCGCGTGACCAACGGCGATAATGTTTTCAGACCCACCATCGTTGATCGACGTAGAACTTGCTCCTGGCCCAGAAGACGTCACCGTAACTGTAGATCCCAAACCGGACGTCGAAAAGATCAGGTAGCTCTTTTGCGATTCCGCACGGTGAGCATTTTTGAACGGCGTGGCCTTTTCACAGGGTGTTGATCAAAGATCCTGCTGGCGAAGCGGTATGGAACGAGACTGAGGATATCGAGTCCGGGGAGACGTTCAATAAGACGTACGGCTTGCTCGATCCTTTCGAGAACTACACTGCCGTTATCGTTCCCGTGGTTGACGGCGAAGACCAGAACCCGGTCGAAGAAAACTTCACGACAGGTTTCCGTTGTTGCTAATGTGTTTCGGCGCCCACGACTGCTATCAACACCAGCTTGTCTTGCTTTTCCAGTGGGCAAGGAATTGACGTCTGTCAAGGTGACCGACGAGGGAGAGGATTTCCTGAACGTCGAAGCAGTTTCCAGCGACGATTCGATCGATGGCGTCTTGTTCAAACTGACCCATCCGAACGGTTCGAGCGAAGAGATATTAGTGGTTTGTTTGTTGGCCTTGTCGATTGGAGTTTTTCCTTGTCTTGTATCGTCCGTTGTGTGATTTTAGGAAAGTCCCACCGAAAATGGAACGTACCAAGCATCGTTCGACGGACTGGAACCGCTCACCGGTTACGCGATCGAAGCCCATCCGGTCGTGGACGGCGTGCAAGTTGGGCCTACCGAGAAAGTGACAGAAACTACCGGTACTGGAAGATGTTCCATTCGTCAGACAGATTTGGTCTCTAATGCCCCGTCTCTGTGTTCAGATCCGCCATTGGTGACTGGTTTGTCTGTGACGCCATCCGACGATTCCGTTGCTGTCGAGGCAGATCCCGCTGAGGAAGTTGACAGCATCAGGTAACGGTCCGAATCTTCTAATTTGCTCTCCTGAGCGTGACAAACCTATCCTTGTTCAGGGTGTTGATCAAGGACGACAACGGAACGACAGTCGTGAACGAGACGGTGCCGGTTAGACCCGGAGAGAAATTGGACGAAAGCTTCGGCCCGTTGGAGCCGAGCTCGGACTACACCGCCACCATCACCCCGATTTCGAACGGAACCGAAGGAAAACCGAGAGAAGAGGAATTCCGAACAGGTGAGTTGGTGTCAGCGCTGGTCCGTGATGGGTTTCGCGTGACCAACGGCGATAATGTTTTCAGACCCACCATCGTTGATCGATAGAACTTGCTCCTGGCCCAGAAGACGTCACCGTAACTGTAGATCCCAAACCGGACGTCGAAAAGATCAGGTAGCTCTTTTGCGATTCCGCACGGTGAGCATTTTTGAACGGCGTGGCCTTTTCACAGGGTGTTGATCAAAGATCCTGCTGGCGAAGCGGTATGGAACGAGACTGAGGATATCGAGTCCGGGGAGACGTTCAATAAGACGTACGGCTTGCTCGATCCTTTCGAGAACTACACTGCCGTTATCGTTCCCGTGGTTGACAGCGAAGACCAGAACCCGGTCGAAGAAAACTTCACGACAGGTTTCCGTTGTTGCTAATGTGTTTCGGCGCCCACGACTGCTATCAACACCAGCTTGTCTTGCTTTTCCAGTGGGCAAGGAATTGACGTCTGTCAAGGTGACCGACGAGGGAGAGGATTTCCTGAACGTCGAAGCAGTTTCCAGCGACGATTCGATCGATGGCGTCTTGTTCAAACTGACCCATCCGAACGGTTCGAGCGAAGAGATATTAGTGGTTTGTTTGTTGGCCTTGTCGATTGGAGTTTTTCCTTGTCTTGTATCGTCCGTTGTGTGATTTTAGGAAAGTCCCACCGAAAATGGAACGTACCAAGCATCGTTCGACGGACTGGAACCGCTCACCGGTTACGCGATCGAAGCCCATCCGGTCGTGGACGGCGTGCAAGTTGGGCCTACCGAGAAAGTGACAGAAACTACCGGTACTGGAAGATGTTCCATTCGTCAGACAGATTTTGTCTATAATGCCCCGTCTCTGTGTTCAGATCCGCCATTGGTGACTGGTTTGTCTGTGACGCCATCCGACGATTCCGTTGCTGTCGAGGCAGATCCCGCTGAGGAAGTTGACAGCATCAGGTAACGGTCCGAATCTTCTAATTTGCTCTCCTGAGCGTGACAAACCTATCCTTGTTCAGGGTGTTGATCAAGGACGACAACGGAACGACAGTCGTGAACGAGACGGTGCCGGTTAGACCCGGAGAGAAATTGGACGAAAGCTTCGGCCCGTTGGAGCCGAGCTCGGACTACACCGCCACCATCACCCCGATTTCGAACGGAACCGAAGGAAAACCGAGAGAAGAGGAATTCCGAACAGGTGAGTTGGTGTCAGCGCTGGTCCGTGATGGGTTTCGCGTGACCAACGGCGATAATGTTTTCAGACCCACCATCGTTGATCGACGTAGAACTTGCTCCTGGCCCAGAAGACGTCACCGTAACTGTAGATCCCAAACCGGACGTCGAAAAGATCAGGTAGCTCTTTTGCGATTCCGCACGGTGAGCATTTTTGAACGGCGTGGCCTTTTCACAGGTGCGTGTTGATCAAAGATCCTGCTGGCGAAGCGGTATGGAACGCAGACTGAGGATATCGAGTCCGGGAGACGCTCAATAAGACGCAGTACGGCTTAAGCTCGATCCTTCGGGAGAACCACTGCCGCTATCGCTCCCGCGGGTTGACGGGGCGGCGACAGAACCGGTCGAAGAAAACTTCACGACAGGTTTCCGTTGTTGCTAATGTGTTTCGGCGCCCACGACTGCTATCAACACCAGCTTGTCTTGCTTTTCCAGTGGGCAAGGAATTGACGTCTGTCAAGGTGACCGACGAGGGAGAGGATTTCCTGAACGTCGAAGCAGTTTCCAGCGACGATTCGATCGATGGCATCTTGTTCAAACTGACCCATCCGAACGGTTCGAGCGAAGAGATATTAGTGGTTTGTTTGTTGGCCTTGTCGATTGGAGTTTTTCCTTGTCTTGTATCGTCTGTTGTGTGATTTTAGGAAAGTCCCACCGAAAATGGAACGTACCAAGCATCGTTCGACGGACTGGAACCGCTCACCGGTTACGCGATCGAAGCCCATCCGGTCGTGGACGGCGTGCAAGTTGGGCCTACCGAGAAAGTGACAGAAACTACTGGTACTGGAAGATGTTCCATTCGTCAGACAGATTTTGTCTATAATGCCCCGTCTCTGTGTTCAGATCCGCCATTGGTGACTGGTTTGTCTGTGACGCCATCCGACGATTCCGTTGCTGTCGAGGCAGATCCCGCTGAGGAAGTTGACAGCATCAGGTAACGGTCCGAATCTTCTAATTTGCTCTCCTGAGCGTGACAAACCTATCCTTGTTCAGGGTGTTGATCAAGGACGACAACGGAACGACAGTCGTGAACGAGACGGTGCCGGTTAGACCCGGAGAGAAATTGGACGAAAGCTTCGGCCCGTTGGAGCCGAGCTCGGACTACACCGCCACCATCACCCCGATTTCGAACGGAACCGAAGGAAAACCGAGAGAAGAGGAATTCCGAACAGGTGAGTTGGTGTCAGCGCTGGTCCGTGATGGGTTTCGCGTGACCAACGGCGATAATGTTTTCAGACCCACCATCGTTGATCGACGTAGAACTTGCTCCTGGCCCAGAAGACGTCACCGTAACTGTAGATCCCAAACCGGACGTCGAAAAGATCAGGTAGCTCTTTTGCGATTCCGCACGGTGAGCATTTTTGAACGGCGTGGCCTTTTCACAGGGTGTTGATCAAAGATCCTGCTGGCGAAGCGGTATGGAACGAGACTGAGGATATCGAGTCCGGGGAGACGTTCAATAAGACGTACGGCTTGCTCGATCCTTTCGAGAACTACACTGCCGTTATCGTTCCCGTGGTTGACGGCGAAGACCAGAACCCGGTCGAAGAAAACTTCACGACAGGTTTCCGTTGTTGCTAATGTGTTTCGGCGCCCACGACTGCTATCAACACCAGCTTGTCTTGCTTTTCCAGTGGGCAAGGAATTGACGTCTGTCAAGGTGACCGACGAGGGAGAGGATTTCCTGAACGTCGAAGCAGTTTCCAGCGACGATTCGATCGATGGCGTCTTGTTCAAACTGACCCATCCGAACGGTTCGAGCGAAGAGATATTAGTGGTTTGTTTGTTGGCCTTGTCGATTGGAGTTTTTCCTTGTCTTGTATCGTCCGTTGTGTGATTTTAGGAAAGTCCCACCGAAAATGGAACGTACCAAGCATCGTTCGACGGACTGGAACCGCTCACCGGTTACGCGATCGAAGCCCATCCGGTCGTGGACGGCGTGCAAGTTGGGCCTACCGAGAAAGTGACAGAAACTACCGGTACTGGAAGATGTTCCATTCGTCAGACAGATTTTGTCTATAATGCCCCGTCTCTGTGTTCAGATCCGCCATTGGTGACTGGTTTGTCTGTGACGCCATCCGACGATTCCGTTGCTGTCGAGGCAGATCCCGCTGAGGAAGTTGACAGCATCAGGTAACGGTCCGAATCTTCTAATTTGCTCTCCTGAGCGTGACAAACCTATCCTTGTTCAGGGTGTTGATCAAAGACGACAACGGAACGACAGTCGTGAACGAGACGGTGCCGGTTAGACCCGGAGAGAAATTGGACGAAAGCTTCGGCCCGTTGGAGCCGAGCTCGGACTACACCGCCACCATCACCCCGATTTCGAACGGAACCGAAGGAAAACCGAGAGAAGAGGAATTCCGAACAGGTGAGTTGGTGTCAGCGCTGGTCCGTGATGGGTTTCGCGTGACCAACGGCGATAATGTTTTCAGACCCATCATCGTTGATCGACGTAGAACTTGCTCCTGGCCCAGAAGACGTCACCGTAACTGTAGATCCCAAACCGGACGTTGAAAAGATCAGGTAGCTCTTTTGCGATTCCGCACGGTGAGCATTTTTGAACGGCGTGGCCTTTTCACAGGGTGTTGATCAAAGATCCTGCTGGCGAAGCGGTATGGAACGAGACTGAGGATATCGAGTCCGGGGAGACGTTCAATAAGACGTACGGCTTGCTCGATCCTTTCGAGAACTACACTGCCGTTATCGTTCCCGTGGTTGACAGCGAAGACCAGAACCCGGTCGAAGAAAACTTCACGACAGGTTTCCGTTGTTGCTAATGTGTTTCGGCGCCCACGACTGCTATCAACACCAGCTTGTCTTGCTTTTCCAGTGGGCAAGGAATTGACGTCTGTCAAGGTGACCGACGAGGGAGAGGATTTCCTGAACGTCGAAGCAGTTTCCAGCGACGATTCGATCGATGGCGTCTTGTTCAAACTGACCCATCCGAACGGTTCGAGCGAAGAGATATTAGTGGTTTGTTTGTTGGCCTTGTCGATTGGAGTTTTTCCTTGTCTTGTATCGTCCGTTGTGTGATTTTAGGAAAGTCCCACCGAAAATGGAACGTACCAAGCATCGTTCGACGGACTGGAACCGCTCACCGGTTACGCGATCGAAGCCCATCCGGTCGTGGACGGCGTGCAAGTTGGGCCTACCGAGAAAGTGACAGAAACTACCGGTACTGGAAGATGTTCCATTCGTCAGACAGATTTGGTCTCTAATGCCCCGTCTCTGTGTTCAGATCCGCCATTGGTGACTGGTTTGTCTGTGACGCCATCCGACGATTCCGTTGCTGTCGAGGCAGATCCCGCTGAGGAAGTTGACAGCATCAGGTAACGGTCCGAATCTTCTAATTTGCTCTCCTGAGCGTGACAAACCTATCCTTGTTCAGGGTGTTGATCAAGGACGACAACGGAACGACAGTCGTGAACGAGACGGTGCCGGTTAGACCCGGAGAGAAATTGGACGAAAGCTTCGGCCCGTTGGAGCCGAGCTCGGACTACACCGCCACCATCACCCCGATTTCGAACGGAACCGAAGGAAAACCGAGAGAAGAGAAATTCCGAACAGGTGAGTTGGTGTCAGCGCTGGGGTCCGGTGCTGCGAATGCGTTTAGGATGGGGTGTATTTCTGTTATATAAGCCTCACAAAGATATTTAGAAATTTTCTGCAGTGTGTCTGTTTAGGCATATCAACAGTAGTTCATGCGATACACTATATTGGTTTGTTAATTTCCGATGCTCAGTAACACGGGAATTCTTGCAATCTCGTTTCTACGAGTCTAGTTATTGTATCAATATTTACATATATTATTGCCTAATAAGCGTGGGCCTAATACTTATTGCAGCTTTGCTGATAGGCTTGATGTGACTGGTAAGATTAATAGATATTATAAAGAAGATCACCACAGATTTAGCCTCCAGTCTTAGTTTATTTAGAATTAGAACATTCACTAGCTTTCTATAGATATATGATAGATGCGCCCTTCACCTGATGAAGGAGCGGAGCTCCGAATGCTAGTGAATGTTTTTAATTTCAATAAACTAAGGCTGGACGCTATATCTGTGGTGATCTTCTTTACAATATCTATTGATCGTCCGCCATCGGCTCCACTACACTCTTCAATATGGTAAGATCAAGTATCGGTCTTTCAGGTATGCAACGGGCATTTTGCCAACTGAGCTATTTCAACAATGACACATGTGCCTTTAACTATTTGCTGTATTTTCTTCCATCCAATTGTGTCCAACTGTCGATTCACTATCAAACTTTTGTTATCGCATTTTTGTAGAAAGTTTGAATTTTTTGCCAGAATTTTTGATCTAATTGAACCCCAGTTTTTCTTTGTATTTTAGGATACACTTTGCTCTCTGTAAAATTGACTGCTCCACAACCGAGTGAAATAAAAGTATCTGCGATGCTTCCAAACTATTTTGAATTTTTCAAGTAAGTCCTTTTATTGCCTTACTTACTTGCTGGTACAGCAAGTGTTCAACATTATGGGTATTTTCCACTATTATGGTTTATGTCTCTTGCTGTTAAAAAACAGGCCCACAGCTTCTCTTCAACATGATCCTTTACATCTTGTCTGATTAAGGAACGAATTAGATAGTGTTATGTGTTTTTCTGTGTGCTTGCTTGCCTGCCTTACTGAAGTCAATCACGGTACAAACAACGCACTGCGCCAAATGGGACTACGAACAGCCTTTCACGACGTTTCGTTCCAATGAGCAACGCAATGGTTAGTCCCAAAGTCACTCAAAAACACACGTCGTCTGTTCCGGTCACTACACTCTCGCATGGGCAACAAATTGTTGCACACTTTGTCGTTCTTTGCTGTATAGTCATATGGAGCAATGCTGTGTTGTGCCGCAGTTTATTGCAATTTGGTTACGTGATGTGAGCGAAATCCAAACAGACCCTTAACAATAGGTGCGGCATCACCACCACACCCCGGGAAGATACGCATATACACAGGTAGTGACGGCAATTTGACGTCGGCAACTCCACCAAGACATTAGGTCTACCTTTGCCATCCGGCGGATTGGATTTACAAGTATTTTCAGACGATAGAAACTATTATTGTTCTAGTCATTAGGACAAATAAACGCATACTAGAAGATCAATCCAGTTGAAATTATAATGAGCACCGCAACCCTTCAAGTGTAGGCCTACTCTCGGTAATGCCACCACCCAGCTGTGGTGAGACTCCGTTGAGAATCCCGGATGTTAGCAAATAAAGACTAGCCCATAGGCCTACGCAAGGAAATGTCCTTCGAGATCGTCGTTTTTCATCCTCAATATCTGTTCCGTAATTCATATGGGGTTTGCGCGGTCGTCTGTTTCAGTTTTTACATTTCTAGTGTAGGCCTAGCTAGGTAAGGTTGCTGATTTGAATTGATAAATTGCTATTGTTGTATACCTGTCGAGTTTTGATTTCATGATTTCACGCTAATTTCGGAAAGTTCCAACGTGGTACAAGCTTATAGATCTTATTCGCGAATTTTATGGAATCACGACCATGCCGAGCCCGTTGTGCACATCGATTTCATATTACGTAGTTGTTTCTTTTGCAACTGTCGCGAAATGCGGCGCACCTTCGTCAGGCCAAACTCCGATCGTATTTTATCGCTGGTCGCAGGCCATGTATGCACTAAATACATAAGAAAATGGACGCGCAGTGCATAGATATATATTGCTATACCGTTCTTGTGCATACCGCGTAAGCAGTATTAGGATAAATCCGCCCTATTCGTAGATAAGATGCATTGCACTGAGGCCTGTAGCTCTGCGAGGCGATAGTGTACCTTATTTGTGCGGGTTACCAACTCAACATTACTAAATCACATTCATTATCGATACACCGTTTCCCTATATGTACGAAACAGCCAGAAATCATCAAAACCTGCCCGTATATTGCAAAAAATTGTCTGTTCCGCCTGAATTTCCATTAGCTTCAATAGTCAATACACGGGACCGCGACTTTGTGCAACAAAATGACGTCCCTGTCTCTCGTTTGCATTGCGCTTATGGAACGGACCATTCTCGTTTCTTAGTCACTCTCGTTAGTGCATATGGTCTTACGTTATGGCTTGTTTTTATGCTTGTATTATTTAGAATTTATGGCGTTTTCAACTACTAAGGTCATTTACGCCAGGTCAATGCTTAGGTATACGTGTCAATACCTCCGGCTTATAGCTCGGATCACTATTACGTTAGGCGAATTAGCTCGGTCGGGACTCGGGAAGCCAGCGCTCGCCCGGCAGGCTTCCAGCGTTTTATAGATACTGCTATGGCTATATACATCGTTTCCCTTCGTAAGCCAGCACGCTCACGCTATGTACTTTATGTCCGCAGGTGTATAATGGCGTAGCGTTTTTGCCAGCTGCAACCCGGCAGTATCGGTAGGCTAGCCTATCGTTGCAGGTCAGTTGGCACTCACATCAGATAATCAGTACGTAGGCCTACCTTTGTATCCATTTCCGGTGTCAGCAACAGCAATATGTCATATGTAAATCATTTACAGCTCGACTTTACATTGTAGCGATCTATTGTAGGCCTATCTTTTACTTACGGTCATCATATTGAATGTGCCTGTTTTAAACTATACTCCATTCGCCGGCTCTTCTCGTCTTGTGAACCTTGCCAACACTTCTCAACGGGCGCAGTTAATTACAGTAGGGTACAAGTGTCATTGCTCTTACTCGCATAGTAACGTATCGCGCGTTATTGAAACGCCCACATCTCAAAAAACCGGAAATCATGGGAATCGTGCACGTCCAATGGACGTGGTCTATATTGGAGCGTTGAATAACTTATCGAGGTCTGTGCTACGAGATGAATGCGTGGAACTATATTGGCTTTCGTCGATGACATCATAACTGTATTTGTTTCGTGAATCAATCTGGTGATATAGATTCAGGTCTCATCAATCAGGTGTTAGTAATATCGACAATGTCGAGCTTTCAGAATACGGTATGAGGTAAATTTATCCTAATTATAACGTATTGACAATATTAATTATTCGCTCCGTGCGAGGTATTGCCGCGTACGAGAACGTCCAGCAAATATTGCAGGCCTATTCGATATTTGCATATTCGCGAATATATTGACGCGCGAAAGTTTGATATTCTTTAGTAGAACTATCATATTCTATATCCGACTTGTTGAATTTGCAAACATAAACTTTTTAGTACTGTACATTTGAAGTACTGCAGTAAGCGTAATTATTTGGCGGTTGGACTCGCTTCTGGCTTCTCTGGCATGGCCGTTTATGCAACTAGGCCTACCCCTATATTGAAGAAGTGTCGCGTGTCGGTATTGCCTGCGAATTCACCGTACCGTGATGCCGAACTAGGGATTTAGATCGAAACGCCTCTGCGACGGTGGCGTTTTTGTGTTTGAATGTATGGCGATTTCAACTGTTCTGGTCAATGCTTGTAGTATGGGACATTCATATTTGCAGTGTGAGGTTGAATCACAACGCCCGTACGCCACCTAAACGACTGTCAACCACAGACGGAACAGAAAACTATAGGTATTGGTTTGAGTTTGACGGACTGTGTAACCTCTCGGCAAAGCGTACTGTATAGCGCAACGCTACAGCAGTATTTCCATGACCGGAATGTTGCGACTTCCGGAATGATAATAAATACGAGATGCTGCCTGATCTTTTCCGGTCAGCAAGATCACCGTTAAATGTGGGCCTGCTGTTATTCGCTGTAAGTTAAGTCCTCACCTCTCATCAACGATTATCGTCTAGCGTGAGTCGTGTATACGAGGTACGAGTTGACCCAATTGAGTACTATATATCGTGTGGTGTTCGGCCGCTTTTCGGTACGACCGTCCGATACATTACATTAGAAAGAATAGTGTGACGGCAAGGCGATAGAATTTCGGCATGGCATGACGCTTAGTCATTTTATGATCGACTATTGTTGACGACAGACGTTTACGCAGGGGAAACTTGCCTAGAGCCTATTACCCCCAGGACAAATTGACTCATTCACGGCGTTATTAACTGCGGAACATACGACCTTGACTCAGACAGTAGCGTATGTTATAGGAGGTTGTAGCTCAAGTAGCGCTCTGCTCGGTTGCCATAGTGAATATAGACAAGCGATATATGTTTGTAACCGCTAATCGCTATGCTTGGTTGTGTTTTTGGCAGCTTATTTGCACAAATACCTTAAATCTATGTAAATACAGTAACTGTGATAAAAGATACTACTGCGCTAAACTGATGTTGAATATAAGCGTTCTCAATATTGCTTACTTATTCATAGGGGCTTATTTATTATTATGGTAAGTTTGCAACAGTTACTGTAGGCCTACATGAGTTTGCTATGCCGCAGAGATGCATGTTTTGAGCGATTTTAGCCTGAAGGCTTAAAAGCTTGCCTGCGAGTTTATTGTAGGCTACTGTAGATTCCGGTGGTAAGCGTGTAATACGTGTTTCTTACAACTGATGTACTGTATTAATTAGTTCTTGTACGTAGCGGCTCTCATGGCGGTTGCACGGACGCACATTTGTTCACAGAATAAACACTTTTTGCGCCGCAGTAGTTAAGCGCTCCTGGCAATGATATCCGAAATACTATATCATGGTGACTGTATAGGGTAGAATACACCTACGACGACCGTTCAGTTGGCCGAGTAATTTAGTCTGTCCGCCTTCTGATCGAGAGGTAGCGGCTTTGATTCCCGACCAGTCAAATCGAAGACTTTAAAAATTGGTATCCGTTCCGTCCCTGCTTGGCAGTCAGTTTCGCGGAAGTGCGGAGAGTGGTGGTTGTAATAGTGATCCAGGCTATAAACTGGAAGTATTGACACGTATACCGTGAGCATTGAACTGGCGTAAATGACCTTAGTAGTTGAAAATGCCATAAATTCCAAATAAACAAACCTACGACGCTATCCACTACATAATCGATTACCGTGATCGGGTTCGAGTCGCAGGTCACAGCGACGTCACATTGATTGCGGGTGTTTTGGCCTGCGCTAGCAAGAAAGTATATTCATCACGTGACCATACTGTATACGCGAAGCATGGCCTACTGTCATTGATTTGTATTTAATATACACAGCTGTAGTAGATCAGTAATTAACTAACGTAGGCCGTAGGGGCGAGGCCTGTATTTCGTTAATTAACGTACATTGCACAGGCCTGGGCTAGATCAGTACAATGCCAGCGACAAACTTTCGGTGAAAAAATATTGCTGCCGCCGTTCAGAAGAATATAGATGTAGACTACGCTCAATTATTTTTTTCATTGTAACTTCATGTGGAGGCTTCGTAGTTCACTTGCACTGGCTCAAGATCATTTGTTGAGATTACAACCATTCGACGACTGCATGACACTTGTCGTTGAGAACTGCACAATTTATTTTTGAAAATCGCCGAGTATTACTACAGATTTTTTGTTCTTGTGCCAATAATTGAACTTTATCCTCCATAGCCTAGTTGCAATACCATTGATGTAGGCTAACGTAGCGCGTTATTGATATCGGCGCTGCCATCATAAAGGCGCGTTCACTGAGGCCACTCACATTTCACGCCAATTGCCTCCTTCATAAGTGTTCCTATTTTGTATGAAATAAAGCATATGATTCATTTTCTATTTTAGCGTTAAAGTTATAAAAGCCGATGACGGAGATATCGTCGGAAACGAAAGCGTGACACTGGATGACAAACTAGATATAATATTCACAACTGGCATCACTCCTGAAACTACCTATAACGTAATTGTCACAGCTTTTGCGGACAATGGTTCGTCGTCATACGAAGGAATAATATCGACGCGTGAGTAAAATTGACATGACAGTTTTAAAATAGACATAAATAGGCATGCTCGCTGATCCATAGTTTTGCGCGACCCAATTTGGTCATTTCTTGATGATTTTGCATTTATAGTGTTTGAAATAGCATTTTCCGTTTACGATCAGTTGGACGCAAGATTTTCGTTGATATCTGATTGTAATAATTTAGCATTGGCGTTCAGGGGTATCATAACTATATTAGTTATTGTAAAGAAGATCACCACAGATTTAGCGTCCAGCCTTAGTTTATTGAGAATTAAAACATTCACTAGCTTTCGGAGCTCCTATTGATCGTCCGCCATCGGCTCCACTAACTCTTCAACTATATTAGTGTAACGAAACTCATCTTGCCACTTATTCATCATGGGTAGGGCTATGCCTTCTGTTGGTATCTCGATTGATGTGCGATGCCGATCAAGTATGACTATACAGTATATAATATGCATGGTACGATCCTGCATTAGGTTAGTATTCGGACGAGCACGAAGTTTTAGCACGAGTTCGTTACTGATCCTCGAGTCCGAATTGATGACGTCACTAATACCCGCATAATATATTTTAGGCTGATGACAGTAGGCCTAGTCGTAGTCAGAATTACAGGGACACACTGTGTTTACCACCATCATGTAAACAGAGTTACCGATCCCGTGATACCTCGGCGGTCAGAGCATCCGAGAATCAATTGGTGTGGATGGAAATTTACAGACTGGACGAGCAGACTCTATCATGCCTGCTCGATCTCCCCTTTGGCTCTTCTCTCGACATCATAGAGAAAATATCATTCCCAGTGCTCCTCTCTTCACTTCCTGTAACGGCGCCACCAAGTCTGGTGAATGCTGCAAGATGAGGATCAAAGGGCATTCCGATTGTAGACTTCCCTTGTCAATGTCAATCTTTGAAATAATCATTAGGGCGCCTTTGGTGTCACTTTTTTTTTGCTGACATCGATATTATTGTCACAGCGATTAGACAAAACACGTATCTGATCGATGATAATGGGGCTTCAGTACTTAACAAAATCCCAAGATAAACTCAACACTGTCATGATGCTCTCTGCACCCACCACTTTCATCACTACTCCTCAATGAGTGTAGCTCCTTGTATTCTGATCTGTAGTATAACTTATTTTAATTTTACTTCATTATGTTATATTTGACCCCCAACTTTAACAGCTGAAAGTGACTAACTATGTTTACAGCATTATATATTTGAAATGCTCAGTTGTGTGGTTTGTAGTGATGAGAATTTAACTTTTATATTAGCTATATTGCTCTATTGCCTCCTGTCGTAACTGGATTTTTTGTTCGAATTTAGCACCCAGAGAGATCATAGACGTCATTTCGATTGTGAGGGACAATAAAATTGCTGTAAACATCTGGTCGATATCAGAATCTGTCACCAACTACACTGTTACAATTTGGGCAGATGAGTCAGAAGTGAACATCACTCAAAAAGTCCAGGTTTGTCTTGCATGATAGGAAATAGATTTGTGAGATGGATAGGTAGGCTGGGTGCCGGGCACTTGCCTGTGAACTTGGTGATTGAATCCCCACCAGACACATAAATCTTCAAATGTATAAGGAGATATTCGCAGCCTGCTTGCTAAACTTGTGGCGTCATGGGAATAATATGTGCCCAGATGGTGCCCTGCTCGATCTAAGGATGTATGATGGCAGACACTGAAGTTTCCCCACCCAAAGCCGGTCCACCCACTAAGGTGCAGAAAATTGTGATGCTCGCGCCAGGCATCCGAATTGTTCCTATGGGTCCAGAAGCCACGGAAGCTGTCATCATAGGTTGGTTGTGGGTCATGATGATTGAACCACTAACCTCATTAGCAAACTGAGCTAACTTGCCCAATGCCCGGAGACAATGGCTGTAACCCCTCCTATTGAAGATTGAATATTGTCTTGCATTTTGAAATCTATATTTTCGTGGTATCCCTTACCATGTCCAATCTTGTGTTTCAATTCTGTCGGCCTAGGCCTATTTATTAACTGAAGTTATTATTTTAGAAAAATCATGAAAATGAAATTACTGTTGTGACATTTTTCAATCTTACATACGGAGAGTCCTATCGAGGCGTAGTTGCAACTGACAATACCAGTCATGCAATTCCATGGACTGCAATACGTAAGTACGGTGAATTACCTTATTCAAAGCTTTGCTAATATTTGGTTTTTTAAGGTCCCTTGTCACCGGAAATCATAACAATTAAGGCGGGACTAACCAACCTGACTGTGGATTTCACACCATCGAAAGGAGAGGTTGATTATTATCAAGTTGTTATCACTGGAGTCGATTTAGCTATACCACAGGTGGATTGTCTATTGTCTATCTAATGATTCTACTGGTGCTGCGTATGGGATTTCATGTATGTAAGAAATATGAATGTTAAACACGTGACATCCACAGCTTCATATAATGCATAATTCTTCAGCATTCAACATTTTAATATCAAATGGTTTTAGTTCTTGAATGGTAACAGATACAGCAAGGATTGCTTAGTTCGTAACTGAAAAAAGGGTGTAACACACATGATACTGATTGGGCTTTTGAACAGTTTGGTTAATAATTGAGTCAATGACTGTTAAATTTGTGTGATTGAGTTTAATCTTGACCATGTTAGGACAAACACACACTTCCATCTACTGCTGAACCGAAAAGCACTAGGCGCCAGCAGTTAAGTGTTAAGTGGTGGTGATGGCTTTCTGACCTATCTGCATTCTCCCAGCCATTAGGCCTACGAGGACATCAAGCTTTTGAATCAGTGACCATCGAATTTGTGCTTTGCCCTGGGACGGACAACTGTAGTTTAATCAATGTAAATATTGTTTAGGTTGAAATTGTGCGGCCACAGCCTGACAAGAAAGAATACAAGCTGGAATTTATTAATCTCACTCCAGACCAATTTTATAATGTTTCTTTGGTAGCCGTCAGCAATGACATTGCAAGTGACCCCACACAAGATGTTGTTCAAACAGGTGGATATATGCATTCTGCTGACTTTGATTTTAACATGCGAAACATACAGTTGTCAAAATACTTGCCACAGTCAACACCTTTCATTTGCCTTTTTCACTCAACAAAGTTTAGTTTGTGGCTTGCCACAGAAGATCTAACCAATCAAGATTTAGCAGTGATTTTTTTTTACAATCACAACCCCCATTTGCCTTGATAATGACTGGTTGATGGTCGTGGAAAGGCAACTATAAGCTGCCGTCATACATCCACAGACCGTAACCTGCACAGCGTAAGCATGTTGATTTCGAGAGGGCGTAGCTGAACATTGCTGTGCTCTACCACTTCCGCATTCTCTTTGTGACACTGAAGCTGTGAATACCTGTTTTTCATCTTAGGTTGGATCCAGTTGGTAGGAACCAAGCCACCAACCCAAATTGCGATCACCGGTTCTGACTTGGCCATCTTGCTAAAAACCCCCAATTAGCCTGTTGCGTCAACCTCTGTTCCTTCTGACAATGCTATAACTTACCTTATTGTTTCAGAAACCATTCCGGATCCTTTGGCTGGTCAAAATGTTTCCAACGATGAAGTGACTGTGATTGTGACTGATGTATCCGATGTAATTGACATCTACATTATAAGAATTTATTCGGGAGAAAATGTTGATACCATGACGGAAGCAATAGAAGAAGTCGTTCTGACTAGAAATGACCCTTTGCTCCATTACTTTGCCGATCTGCTTCCCGGTCAATATGTCATTACCGTGCAGGCTCAAGCAGATCAGTACTACTCTGATGAAATCATTCTTCCTGAATTTAGTATCGGTATGTGCACGTGATTTGTGTCACTTTTTATTCTTATTCCTTTTACTATTGACTGACTGTCATAAAGCGCTTCATGTCTATTTTTCCCCAAAAATTTTTTTAAGTCTCACATAACTTAACCTTCTCTCTTTTGTTCCGGTCAGTTTGTAACTGAAAACGTTACGACTGAATAATGTTTTTATTGAATCATCGGAAGCTTTATCAGGGTTGCTGAAGCAACAGTCAACCGACTCTGTATCGTTCAAGGACCTTGACCAAATTTTGTTTTGGGTCATTTGTGACGTATGTACTGTAGTTTGCCTGTAAATACAGGACACACTGAAGTATGATTGTGTAGTACATATGTTCATTCCTTGAACCTGTGAATATGCCTGATGATATTGATTTGTCGAATGGACTAATTTTATCAATCACCATAGGCATTATTTCTGTAACCATTTGATATGACAATGGATTTTACTTAGCTCACTACAGATCTTGGCCATATTCTGTGTAAATACTTCAGTTATTTTTTCGTTTGATATCTGTATTACAGCAAAATTGGCAGAAATATTTTCCTTTCAGCTCCTAAAGAAATTGTACCAGTTATTTCTGTGACATCAACTTCCATCACACTGGATTTCGATCCTGAGGAAGAAGATTTGGCAGACTTCTATGTGTTGACATTGGAACCCTCTATTGGAGCAGATGAAATGATATTACACACATCACCGATGCAAGATGGTCCACGATATTCATATACGTTCCCGGGTTTAACACCTTTCACGGATTATGTGATTACCATCACACCGTACCAGTCAGGAGTGAACGGAACAACGCAGGACCTGACGATTAAAACTTGTAAGTTACCATAGTCAACAACTCAACTGTTATTTTACAAATGGGACAAACTGACTTTGTGGTGTAGCGGTATGATCGCCGGTACCTATGACTTCCTTACCAGATGACCAGCACAACATACAATAATACATCTTTATCATATTTCAGTCGCTCTGGAAGCTCCAAGTGGAATTTTACATTCTCCTATTAATAACTCAGTAACGATTTCCTTGTTCCCATCTAATCAGTCTGAAGTGGATTATTCATTGAGTGTGCCGGATTTTGTTTTGTATTTCTACCCTGCCATGACATCGGATGATCAATTTATAACTGTAAAGTCAAACGGTTCATTCCCAATTTTGCATACGTAAGTACTCATCTGCTAAAGTCTGTTTTATCATCATTTCAATGTATTTTTCACTTGGAGAGGAATTTCTCATACGAGGATGCCTGCACGGTGCTAGCATATTCTTTATAGCTTACATTCTATCGGTACTTTCCACGTGTTGACATGGCATTTGCTTATGTGCCTATAAGTTAGGCTACTAACCTACTTTCGGTCTGTTATATGCCACTAGTTGACGATGGTCACGGTTCCAACGGCTTGTGATGGCCAAATGTCAAAATTTTTATCTGAACGCATTTTACCTGGTTTTGAGATTATTTGGGGCGGGCGGAATATTTAGCACTTCGTAATCTATCTATGTAAACCTGGGGATCTTCATTTGTAGCAAGGAGTTGCTTGCTGTTTCCATCAAGTAACGCTATATCAACCAAGACAAACACATGTCATTTGTGACATATATGTTATGCATGATTCATTCCCTTGGATAATATCACATATCATGTGAATTATGCGAGTGTAGTAGAACTAATTGCAGTTCCAATAGTGTTATTACGTCTACTGGTCAAAAATTAATCTTGACAGGCAATTTCGAACCGAATAACAGTGTATTTTGAGCTTAACTTCTTGATCGTAGCCGGGTCAATCTATTCTGTAGGCTACCGGTCCAGTAACTAGGTTCTTCCACTACAAAGGATTATTTGATTCATCTTATTATGAAATTGTAATGTCTTGACAGAGTCACTGATCTGGTTTGGGGAGAGAGCTACACTATCGAAGCCGTTGCCACACTTGGAAACTATACCAGTGACTTAACTTCACTGGGTGATGTGCTTATTCGTAAGTATTATCAGTTCATGTTGTTCTGTTTGAATCTAAAATTGTTTTTTTGCTATAGGTCCATCCGCAGTGAAGGATTCTTCTATATCTTTGCTTGATGTCTTGATTCTAGTCGAGTTTAATGCTACAGACGATACGGTTGTAGAGTACTATGAAATTGATTTGACAGCTCCATGTGTGACGGCATGGTCATATGAAAAATCAGTGGTTAGTTTTTGTGTATTATGCACATCTAAAGATATAACAAGAATATATACTTTTCATCAAGGTTAAAGTTTCTACGTTAACCTCAAGGTTGGTTAACTTCACTATGCCAGTACCGGAAGTGTCGCAACCTACGATTTTTGCTGTTCGAATAACACCTTACAGCTTCAATGTGTCTGGTCCAATAACAGAGATGACCATTAGATATGGTAGGAGTACATTTTGTTTTATACATAGTAGGATATTGACACCGATGGTTTAAGATGTCCCACCTTATTATAAAACGCAATAACAAGCTTTCGGGTGGCCCCTCCTTCAGCCATAGTTTCAAACGGTTACTATATATTCTTTATTGGTCAACAACCTAAGTAGTAGAGCTAGTAGAGTTGGTACGAGCTCATATCTTGATAGAATACTCACCATGCTGGTGTTCGGAAATTTTTTAATTGTATGAAGAAACACTGTTTGATCTTAACGTATATACAGATTATAAGTAGTGTTACCAAAATGAAGGCGATATTCATATTGCATACACAATTGAACATTATAACATTGGACTCTGATAAGTGTGGGTTATATAATAAGTCTACAAGGTACCTTCATAACCATAAGTTCATATTATACATTTACATTGTACTAGACTTGCCATTATGGAAAGAAACGTTATAACACGTTGCAAATTTCAACCCATCCTGTTTTTGCATCCTGGTATCTTTGCCAAGCTAGAAACAGCCTATCCATTATCTACGTGTATAAATGTTTTGTTGTTAATTTCAGAACCGACACCATTACCAGGTGCAGTGGGTGTAGTTTCTGTCACAGAAAACAATACAATTTTTGTGAAAGTACTTCGAGAAACTGGTGAAATGAATGCAATTTTAGTCAAATTACTTGATCCTGACGGCATTCAAGTTGATAATGCTACGATTCCACTGCCTAATGAAGATCTTACGGTATGTATTGTATCATGTTTAATAAAGAATGATTTTTGTCTAATTTCATGTCACTGTTAGGTTGAATTTACTGAAGATCTTACTCCTGGTATGACTTATGCTATTCAAATAAACATGATTGACCGAAATGAACCACTCCCGCCGGAACTACCGATTTATGCAACATTGAGTAAGCTTATAGTTGCTAGCCGAACTCTAGTATTCAATTTAGTAATGTGATTTTCATTTCAGCTCCTTCATCTCCTGAAATTATGGACGTCTCAAGTTCTTACGCTAATATCACTGTTGACTTTTCGGAGCCAGCTGGACTGTACGATTTCATTGTGCTGTTTGTCACGCCAGCAGGCAAACTTTCTGAAAATGTCTCTGTGCTTGTTATTGGGCCTACAAATTTTACCACTGATGAGAATGGAATGAAACAGGTGATTAAAACGTTGCGAAGTAGAGTTTGTACCGGTTCTACATATTATTCTTAATTACAAACCTGTAAAGCCCTTATTCGTTCATGGTCACAAAATAAAAAATATATTCTAAACCAAAAGATGTGCCGCTATCTTACCGTCACAATTATATATTGCCAGATGCATAGATGGTTGCTTAGACGGACTAGGCTTTGGTCTACCTGCATACATATACTAACATTTATGTTGACTACAATACCTGTTTGCTGACAATTTCTTGCGAGTGTTATACATTACTTGTTGATCTACTGGCAACAAATTATTCATTAATTGCTAAAATACTGTAGACCTGTATAAAAATTGCTGAAATATTACAGGCTTGTACAGTGCATTAGTTAGGCCTCTCTTTTCTCTCATGTGGACATAATGGGTATTCATGCAAGTTTTTATAAAATTGATCTCAGCACTGGTATAGCATAAAACAGTAGTTTATGAACGTGAATAAATGGCGACATATTTAAAGTCTCACCAAAGATGCCTAATTTCGATTCTTCCCTACTATTTCCTACCTCTGCTTCACTACAATAGACAATGCAATCACTCTTCGTAGAAGATCTTACAAGAAGACACGGTAACGCTAATTGGACATATTAAGTGACCATCTTATTCACATACCTGCTGCCAGATTTTGTGTTGTATGTAGCCCAGTACTTTAGATACAGATATCTCAAATATGTTTATAATCTCAGTCAAAAAGGGCTAATGCGATTGGGTGTGATAAATAATGAAATCTATCTATTAATATTTTGAAACGCATTGTCCTTTTCAAGGGAACTCTTTTCAATTTCCCTCCTCGAAATATATTAAACCTGAAGCAATATCCTAAAGTCAAAATTCTTTGTTTCCTAGGTTAAATTGACTGATTTAGTGCCGGGAATGAAATATTGGTTCCATTTCACCACTTACAAGGATGACTTGTCATCAGTTCCTCTTATTTTGGAAGCAGAAACCGGTGAGTAGTGCAAATGTAAAGTGCATAGTTTCGTACTCTCTCTACATGTGTCTCTTACCTGCATACAAAAAGAACTTTGTCTAAATCTTTTGCGTATTGCTCTACTTCAATCGATTGAATATATTTCAGAAATGTATTCATTACAAATATCTGGCGAATTAACTAGTGTGCCTTATGAAGAAGTGCTGAATGCAAATGTATGGCTTGAACCACCAATTGAAGAAAATGCCATGTTCATAGTAAGACTTCAGAAAGTAGACTTCCCACTATCGTATATGGAAAGGACGATCCTAAATGTTAGCATTTTGAACCATGTGGTTCGTTTCGATGGCCTTGAAAAATCTACAGAGTATGAAGCATTGGTAATACCTGTGCTGGAAAACAGCCCTGGTGAAGCAGTGAATATTGGCTCAGAGTGGACTGGTGCGTACAACTGTGCATGTTACATACTTGCTCGCTTATGAATAGGGATTTATTGTGTATGTTCAGGTCCTAATGCTGTATATGGTGTGATTATTAAGCCACAAGTGACAACGGTGACAATTTACTTTGATGAACCGAAACGCTTTGATGTCATAATGTTTGACATTCAGCAAAACGGAAGTGTGAGTAAAATGTTAATTCCTAATTTAGTTAGCTCGACTGGGATACTCGTCTAAGAAGCTAAGGCTCAATCAGCACTAGATGCATCAAATCTGAGTTGTAAAACTTAGTACTTCCAGCATGTGCGTCAAGTTCCTGACTTTGTGTGGACATTTGGACACTACAGTGGAGTTGTGCAATGTGACAATGTCCTGCACCTTGCCTAAGTCTGCATCCTTACAATGTGTAGTTTGAGGATGTAAGGGTTGGAAGAATACTTAAAAATTCTGCAACCATTGCAGTCCCAACCTCAGAGAAATGTAGAGGGTTGCGTACGAAAATCACCGTGCTGAGCGATTTTGACCCACTGTGGCCGCACATATTTTTAAGATAGATGAGGCGAATATGTTGCATGTAATGATTGCTCCCCACCTTTTTATAACATTTGTCATTTCTGTTTATTTGTTAGGTTGTTGATTCTGCCTTCTATCAATATGACAATGATAAAAACCAGAGGAATGTCACCTTCCTTAATTTGACGCCTAATGAAACGTATTCCGTTCATATCACAACTAAGTTTCAAGAAAAAGTCAGCGAAACAGTAGAAAGAAATTTCACACAGAGTGAGTGATCTTGAGCAGACTTCCTTAGTTCTGATGTTTTATTAATTTTAATATAATGAAAATTTTTCTTTGATGACACAATATTTCTTTTCCAGACTTACCTGCCAAGGTTCGGATGACTTTACTCAATGTCACGACCACAAGTATCTCATTGGTTATTGACATGTCTGAGGTCACTGAAATGGTAGTACTGGAGTGGGAAAGGTAATGTATAGTTGTATATTCATTTAGAGTTGTGAAAATGATTGGTTAAAGTCAATCATTGCATGAATTGATTATTTCCAACGTAAGACATGGTGTGGTTTCCAGTGTTAGGGCCATCGGACCTAGTCACTGATTCCGAGTCGCAAGACAAGTCTAGTTGCAGAGACGTTAAGTCCAAGTCTAGTCAGAGTTTTTCAATATTTTAAAAGTCTGAGTCATGTGTGAACTGTGAACTCGAGTCACTGAGTCTGTCAAGTTCAAGTCAAACCGGAGTCTTTCAATGTTTGAGGCTCAACACAATTCAATTTATGCCAATGGGAAACACAACAAAATAATTTTATCAATTCGGAATTTTTACTTTTTCTTGTTAAAAAGCAAGTGAAATTGCATTGCTTTGAACTCCCAGGCAGAAAATTTTCATGTTTGTTTATTTTCAATTTTTTTGAGGAATGATGTTTTTTTAGCGATATATGATATCAATGATAAATTCCATGAGGGAAATATTTAATGTATCAAGTCAAGTAGTCACTTCCCTTCCATTCCCTGAGTTTTGCGTAAGGCAGGATCAGTCATTCAACCCAAAGATCTATAATCAACTTGTTACAACACTGCAATAGTGCCTAGATATATCGTGAATTAGTCAACAAGCAATCATAAATATATTGTTATCAACATACATCCCTCAGATTTATTTATGGCATGTATAGTATTATTAGGCACTAGTTGTAATGGAGTGCTGACTCAGTGTATGTTTCTTTGGATTGATTAGATATGTACTCTGTAGGTCTGGTAGTGGTGAAGTGTATGTAGAAGAAATCTCAGGATCAAACATGGAACCATACATAACAACCATCCCTCTACTGATACCAGGGACTAACTATACCGCAAGAGTGAAACAGGTGGTCAGAGGGGTTGAAGGGCCGGTAACAGAAATGCATATTACGACAAGTAAGTTGTTTCTAATGCTGCAGACGGTGTTTTCGGTTTCATATTTTTCCTTTTTCAGAACCTGCACCTGTGTCAAATTTGACCGCACAATATGATACACACTACCAAGTGTATATTCGCTATGATTCTCCAGAAGGAAATACAGACGGTTTCATGTATGTGTCTTTGAATTTTATAACAGTTACTTACAAGACTTAATAGTACCCTAACAGTAGTTATTTTTAAGGATATCTCTTATCCTATGATTTGAATTCTGCCGTCCGATGAAAGTTTCTACCTTGAATTGAACCAGATATAAATTTATCTGCAACGAATATTTGTACAGATGTCAGTTGCCCCTTTTTATTGCATAGTTGTTAGTGGTATGTCAGCATTGTGATGTCGGGGTGAGACATTAATGGTCTGGTCTTTAGTTAGTGATCTAGATCAGGTGCTCGAATCCTACTGAACCATATTCGGTATGAATACATAAATTTGGTACTCATTATTTCAACCAAAAACAATATTCTAATCATTATTCAAACATTGAAATATGTGAAAAGCCCCATCCATACATATTGAAGAATATAGTCGAGCCGATGGCGGACGATCAATAGATAACGTAAATTCCATTCCGTCCTCACCTGATGAAGGAGCAGAGCTCTGAAAGTTTGTGAATGTTTTAAATCTCAATAAACCAAGGCTGGACGTTAAATCTGTGGTGATCTTCCTTACGACATCTGTACATAGTAATTGTGTATTTGCAAATTTTGTGTTTACAAACAAAGTATGAAATGTTAACTATGCATTTATATGTGTTTCACTCATAGTGCCATCATTGAGGATGATCCAGATGATCCTGCAGTGCCGTTCCAGAGAGTTGTGTCTGAAGAGGAACATGCCATTTTTGAAGAATCTGTTCGAGCTGTTGTTAACTACACGGTATCAGTGACAAACGTGGTAAAAGATGTTGCTGGAAAAGATCTTTTCAGTGATACAATATCAACAGTGTTCAAAATTGGTATGTATCATTTTAGAAAGATTTGCTTTGTCTTTAGGCATATACTGAATTATGGAAGCATGTACGCTGTACCATCATCTGGTGAAGATGGAATTTATTTTTCACCACAGACTCAATACCCAGCCCAGTTAATGTTATTTTATTCGTGAGTCATCACAATGAAATATTTTATTTAAGATCCATACAAGCTGAATGCAACATCTGATACCACCACTACTGATTTTACTGTTCATTTCGATTTAATCGATGATGACAAAGCGCTTATCAAACTACGGTAACAATTTATATCCTCTTGTGTGAATTACTTGTTACTTATTCAATATTATGTCCGCAGATGCTACATCACTTTGGGAGATGGCACTGACATACTCGACATTTTCGATATTGATCCAGAACTTGACCAAGTGACTTTCAATAACAGTCTTCAACCTGGTGAAACCTACAATGTGGTAATCCAACCAATACTGAGAGATGGGTCTCATGGTCCATTCATTCTACTTACTGATACTCTAGGTATTTCAGTCTAGATGTGCCTCTGTTAATGGTAAAGTTGATCACAACTTCATGCATTGTTATGTGTTTCAGTTCCATTTGCACCCTATATTGGCAAAGTGGTTAAGGGAAATGACAGCATTTTGCTTGAGTTTGAGTCACCTGAAGGAATGTCGGACGAGTTTGTAATTACCACATATGGTGTAAATGAAAGTTCTCCGTTCGAAAGCCCCAAGTTTGTGGAAAATACAGGTGTGAATTCATACAACATTTGTTTCTATGTTATCCAATTAACAATGCCCACAAATCTACAGTAACTCTCCATTAAACAAAAATGTAAAGGGAGAGAAAGATGGCTACTTAGTATGTAGAATGGTTGAGGTACATTGTGTCATTATTAGTGATGTGGGTACCTGCATAGATCATAGCTAGATTGTCAGTGGCACACTATTTGCAAATTAGTGAAGAGCTTAATAAATCATTGGACATTTGCAACATACGTAAGAGAGAAAAAAGGCTAAAAATAACTAACATTGAGAGTCCAAAAAATTTGTGTTCGGTATAGAAAGGTACATGATTATTTGACAGATGTTGGATTTGTGGAGACACTTGCACTGTGAATCTTTAGTAGCCTGCTCTACCACCTACTTGAATGCCTCTGATACTAACATCAGTTCACATCATTTCAGGTTCTGGAGATATCATCCAAGTATTTTACAACCTTAACCTATCAGAATCATACGTCTTTTCTGTGTACGCTACAAGCAAGAATAAGAGAAGCTCGGTTACAAATTTCACTGGTAATTTATTTTCAGTATCAGAATTGACATATATTTAACCAAATACTTGTGTGCCATTGCAGATTCTTGGTTGTTTGATGAGATTGATTTCAATGTGACAGCGCTGAGAAGTGGTGGACTTTACATTGAATTGTCTGATGATATACCACAGACTGGAAGATATAGACTGACAGTTGTTAGTGACATTGGTCAAGAGGTAAGTCACGATACCTGTGTACTTGTGTGGGCAAACTTTTCAATAACACCTCAAGGATCACAGAACATTTCTCCATCTTACCTAATGGCTTCTTATGGAAGTATTGCAGCTAATTAGTGCCAACTTTGTTCCCATTTGCTATTGATTTTCTGTATGATCCTCATCTTTCTTACATCCATGTTCCACTTGTCGTTGGCCACAGCGAATCAACTATCTGATGACTGTACAGAGATTTTCTGCAAGATAGCATTACTGTCACACGACTCCCCTTGGCCCAAGCTTCGGAACTTTCAGTGCTTACAGTCATCATTGCACCATGCATCTCTGATCAACCTGTGCTTATTTGACCTTGGACTTTGGCAAGGGGGCGCTGGACATTGCCGTTTTGCATCATCCCTTAATGTTGCTCATATTATACGGAAGCCTGTCAGGCTGGGAGTAAATACTTATAACATATTACGTTTGATGCCGCTAGTGAGCATTGAAACACCGGCACCAACCACATGGGCAAGCATGGGGCCCTTAAGTAAACTGGGCCAAGTCGATCATTGTCCACTGTATTAGTTTCCAAAATAGGAATTTAAAACTTCCCAACCACAACTGCTTCCCTGCCTGGGTAATTTGAGGCGGACTCATCAGCCGGAGGAACTCCCATCTCTTGCCAAATCATGAACAAAGTGGTATGTGGCCATGTGGGTCGATCCGCCGTCACACCTTGATAATGGAAGTAATGACGAGAGATTAAATTCCATTTGATCGCTGCACTACATCGTACAAACATGAACGTTTGGGTTTACAGAACTTCACCTTTGAATTTCCGGAAAGAACTCCTGAAATTTCTCCGGAATATTTCTCTCCCGGTAATAACTACACAATCAGGATTATAACATCAAGTGTTAAGAATATTTCTGAAAGATCGGCTTGTACCTGTAAGTACTTTAATGAAAATATTGTTTTTCCAAGGCTAGTAGTGTCATATGGCGCACACAGACATTTTAATTATGAAAATCAGGTTTGATAGTTCTCATCTGATTTTCTGATTCACCCTCACTTTTATGGACCAAGTCTTAATTGTTGTAGTCACCTGGTATTACAGAATAGTTCAAAACCGGATGGTTTTCCTTCTCTTCTACTGGGTGGACAGTTTTGATTATTCCCCAGTAAGGAGTGTCAGACGGGATTTGAACTTCTTTGCTCTAAGCTGGTACGCTATTACCAATTGGCGTTGATAGCAGAATAATAGGTGGAAAACGGAGGGGGTGTTGGGTTGTTAATGATGTTATACAGCCTGTTGACAAGTTCGTTTTCTACTATGTCGTCGGAATTATGAAGATGGTGTGACTTTACCCTTTTTGAAAGTGGTGGGGAATTTTTTCGGCTCTTCATTAATTGAGACTTCTTTATAGATCCGTCTATTCCTCAAATTAAAGATCTGACAATGGCACCACATTTAATTACTTTCACGTTGGATATCGTTGATAACTGGGATACCATTTTCACTCAAATCATCCGTCCGATGGAAAATTTCCCCAGAATTATAACAACACCGGATGATGATAAGATTATAACTTTGATCAATTTGACTCCGTTGGAAACATATTTGGTGTTTATAGAAGTAAAGCATTGTAATTTGAACACCACCGGGACTCTTCAACTGAGAACAGGTGAGTGTCTTTGTGTTTGTTCCCCACTATTTTCATGCTATGTTGCAAGCACTAATATAACACTCCCAACGCAAACATAGTCCCTGACTCTTGTCATCTTTTGGTCAGAAGCCGGTCGCAATAGAGGATTGGCTGGCTCCTATGATGAGCCCACTTCATGCGACCAGGCATGAGAAGATAGTTCCAATTTGGCGAAATAAACGGCCTCAAACCAGATCATACTGGGGGTAGGGAGACTCGAAGACCCAATTAGCATTCCTGTTTCCGTTTGATAGGCTGAAAATGGAATCTCGAATTTAGTGGTATCTGTGTTTGGATACCTTTGTTCCATGCTTTTATTTTGCTTTACAGTGAGGACACTTCCTGTACAAGATGTCATTGCGGTTGAGAATGATGTTGGATCACTCAATGTCCGGTACAGACCAAAAGAAGGAGCGGCGTATGATCAATTTATCATAGAGGTGTCAGACACTGCAGATGTTACCGTTTTCTTTGAAAATACAAATCTCCTTGGATATAATGTGACTGGCTTGGCACCTGGCGATTATTTCAGAGTTTATGTTATATCTTCATACAAGAATGTTACAAGTGAAGCGAAATCTACCACCATTCAACTAGGTTTGACTATTTATGAACCTTTTGTTTTGAAAGTAAACAATGCCGGATTATGACTTACAATAGCTGTAGAGTTACCAAAGTTTTAACATCCAGCCAATTATTTAGAATAATATTTTGCATTCTCCAATGGCCACATTTTAGTTATCTTTCATGAGATCGACATATAAAGAAAATTGTCGAATCATGTTCTACCTGTGTATTTTTCTACTTTTCAGCCCCCTCGCCAGTTAATAATCCGGCATTTGAGACGACTGTCTCAACTATCCGTGTCACTTTTGATCAAGTTGATGGAATTGCGGACAGTTACATCATCGAAATTAGTGAGGTATTATCATTTATGAACTTGTTATTATTATTAATTGGTCTGATATTTTAATGTGCCGGTCATGTTGTGTCGGTTGTAGTCTCTGAAACTGCGACAAAATGTATATGTCGCATTGAGTTTAGCAGCATATCCAATCCGTATATTGCTGTGGTCTGTGTGGTGTAATGTTGACTATATCAAGCTCTGAAATGGCCGCAATATCAAACAGACAGGTTAGACAGAATTATCCATGTCCAAAGCCCATACAATTTTGAATCTTTCACACTTTCACCAAGTTGTTAACATAAGTCATTTGGTTCCTTACAGATAAAGGATCAAAATGAAAGTGTTCTAATCGAATCAAGAATGCTCATACCTGCAGTAAATATTTCTGAAATAAATGAATACTTTGGAAACCTGTCTTCTGGAAATAATTACAATATTTCGATCATGACTACAAGTGGCAACATGAATAGTTCGGTGACTCATTTCAATGTAACAACAGGTAATTGGTCGTATTTATATTTTAACAGGAAATATCTACCGTTATCCATGATCAAGTAGTAATGCCACTGAAAGTGGCGCACATAGTGTCAGCAACTAACCGTGTAGATTTTGACACGTAGGTAGTTGCCATCGCTTTGTTGCACCACTCCACATTATTCCTTTGATACCGAAGATTGTCAGCCTAACGATGTCAGGGAAGCTGTGAATACTTATTTCTCACCTTAGGTTTGATCTGACTGGTGGGAATGTAACCCAACGCTCATGGGCCAGCACGAGACTCCTATCAACTGAGTTGATTTGTCAGCCCACCATGTCTTTTTTATAATGTTGTTAGTAACAATTTTGCAAATGTCCCCGTGCCATTGTACTGCTATTATAGTCGTTGTAAAGTTACTTGTTGAGTGGAATTTGAAATGTTACAGACTCTATCCCAACTGCTATATACTTTTTCACGGCAAGTGCCACATCTGTCCGCGTCCTTATACCACCGCAAAGCTTTCCAGTAGATGAATACAAAATATATTTCCCCGATAATGAAACCATTGTGGTGAGTATGATAAATAGGTTTTTTTATCGATACTATTGTAACTAGTGGCGTGCAGAACATTCTGCTGACTGAATTTCGCTAAATGCAGAATATTCTGTGTCTAAATATCGAATTAAGTATCACTCTGCGTACCACGGAAAAAGTTCTTGATGAAAAACAATCAAAACGGTATTTTCACACGAAATCTCTATTACGACCAAAGATGTGTTTATCAAGCCATTCAAAGTACAAGTTCACATGATATTGAAAAGGCTGGCCGAATGTGAACCACACTGTAGCCGAATATTATCCAAAATAAGTGATTCAGTCCAACTGAAATTTTAACCTTTTATTTATATCCACAGCAACTTGAAGCTAATAGCACTGATACAATCATCCACACCTTTGAGTACCTCCTTCCATCAGTCAATTATTTGTTAAAAGTTGTCGCTATTGTGAATGAAACAGAAGGGCCTGGAGTGTTGTCGACTGTAGTTACAAGTAAGCAATCAAGTATTGGATAGTTTTTAATAAAAGAAATATGTATGATTTGTTGTAAAAAATGTTTAAGGTGGTTGTATAATAAATATACTGCATTACTACATGTGTTTCTCCCCACAGATCCTCTTCCCAAGGTCAATTATCAAACTATTTCATCGCCTACTAATATTACAATATTGATTCCTCCTCAAGATGAGTTTATTGATGAATTTAGAATTGACTTTGGAAATCAGACAATTGTAAGTTTTTGATTCCTTTTCCCGTTTAATATAATTTCATGAATTCCATCTCATGTTTATTGCCATTACCTGATCGATTTCAACTTGTCAGTGGATTACAAAATGCACAGTTTTTGTATTGTTCTTCCAAGATTTTATATTTCTTGAAAGATTTTTTCGCTTCGGTGCTCTTAGTCTGTATAAGTCACTCAATACATTATTATATACGTTGAACAATCCCTGCTGCCCTACACATAGTTCAGTAATGCTTCATACCAGGGTATTGATTCCATAAAAAGGTCTTAGCAGACGTAGATACACACAACCTCCTACCTAGGCTATGATAAGTATTCAGACTCTAAATATCTATTTTTCAATTGAGCTGCTAGTTGTGTTGTGTTATGCACAAAATAGAAATACTGCAATGGTATGGCGGCCTTTCCAATAGACTGCAAAACTAGAAACGGATTTCCTTACTTTATCATACATGAAAATGCTGTTTAGATTTACTCCAGATGCCAATGCCAAAACTTGTAGTGGAAGATGTGCACACTGACCAATATTTTCTATGCAATATTTTTCAGACACTGAAGCCAGGCTTGGATACGTTGAATTACACATTTGATGGTTTAGCCCCAGACACTCTACATGTCTTGAATGTCGTGTCATGGGTCAGCTCATTTAATGGACCTGATGATTTACAGTTAGTTTCCACAGGTATAAAACTTGACTAATCTTTTCAATCTTGCTAGAAATTGTAATTATGGTTGAGCACTGGGCGATCAAATTTGAACACTTAAAATGGGATAACTATTAATATATAATTATATTTGAAACATATCAAATATCAGTTTGCTCTAATTTTGAATATCAAATACTCCAACAACCCATGGGTGTTCTACGTGTTTCACCAGAAAAGTAGTGAATAGCAGATTTTTAGACGTTGAAGCACTCTCCTGTTCTGGTTCTAAAATGTTCAGATTTACTTGGTGCATTTTGATGTGGCCATGAATGCACGTTATGAGGCCATAGACATAAGTTGACATGCTCCTTTTGTTTTTCGTTGGCGGCTTCCCTGCTTTCATTGGAAAGCAAGTTGCTGAACTTGTCAATTTTGTTCATTCAAAGCAGTTAGCAAGTTGAAGCAGCTACAAGATGAACCATCCTGATTGTTGATAAAATATATCAGACAAATTTTATTGAATCATTCAATCTCTAGTTCAATGGTGTCTATTCGGTATTCGAATCGGGTGATATCGGGATTCGGTTTCTATCATTATTTGAATATTGCCATGGGTTAATTGTAACGTCTAACTCATCATATTTCAGACGCCATCCCGGAAGTTGTGTTTGAAATTACTTATACTGCAACAACAATAACTGTGGACATACTTCCTCAAGACTTCCCATTTAATGAATTTGTGATACGTGCTTTTACTGACAGTGTATGTTGCTTCGTTTTCCACCAGAAAGCAAGATTTGCGTATAACTGACAAATGATTTTGTAGGTCACACTGACTTCCGACAATATATCTCATACATTTATGAAATTGACCCCATCTACCGAATATACGGTAACAGTTCACGGTGTATATGAAGGGTATGAAGGACTCTCTGACTCGCGTATTGTGGCCACAGGTAACACATTTCTTCTACTTATGCCGTCCTCGATCAGATTGCCACAGCAGATCCTTCTCCTTGAACTCTGTTATCCTCAGTCGGATTATCCCACATCATGACGTGAAGCAGATCATGATTTGACAGTGCTTTGATGCCGCAAGCCTTGCACTTTAGTCGGGCTTGGGACCAGCACTGTCTATCAATTAATTTTACTCCTGTAGTAGTTAACTTCATGTGGCCAGTGATCGTAGGCGGTACATTTATTTTGGAAATGGGGAAGGTAGCTACAGAAATGGTAAGGGGTGTGAAAAACTTGTTGCCAAAGGAACATGACAGAATGAGAAAGAAAATATTTTACTAAGCGATAAGTTATAATTATTTTGTAGATGCTCTTCCGATTGCGGCTTTTGAAATATACACGGAGCCGACTGTTATCATGGTGCAAGTTCTGCCGCAGAACGAAACTGTAGATGAATACAGGATTTACTTTGGCAATTACACAGAACCTTTGGTTTGCATTCTATATTTCCTTATACTTTATATACCGGTATACACATAAAGCATCACGTATAGTTGATTGCAATGAAATTGAACGAGGTATCTCTTTTCTAATGATACCAATGGTATATTATCCGTAAAACTGGTATATCCATCACCATTAGTATGCGGGTAAAAGCATAGGATAAGACTACAGCTTTAACTGGAAAACATAAGGAAACAAAGAAGCTCCTAACAGCGAAATTGCTCTTTTCTGGGGGTGGGATGGAGGAATAAATTTTCCATACTTAAATATAGACATAGTAGGATGCTTTGCAGATGTTTTTGAAATTTATCCAGTTACACCACACACGTTCGTACTTGATATTCCAATGAACAAATCTTCAATTTTCAGTAAATATGTACATCTTGATGTCTATAAACTAAATACAAACCTATGGCAGATTATTGGCTGGTAGAATACCATTTCAACCACCATAATTTGGTAACGTACACACCCGAGGTCCAATTGAATTTGGAAGAATAGCAAATTTCCAGAAATGGCAATAAGTTAACTCGTCATTGGCGATGTCTGCCAAACCGTCCATGCGTCTATTCTCGTAGCGTTTTATATAATGGGATCGTTACAAAGATGTGTATAGCTGATATTTTTCATGTTTAATTTCAGTTGCTGAAGCCAGGCAAAGATTCATTGAATCTCACATTAGATAATCTCACGCCATCAACAGATTATATCATAAATGTGGTAACGGCAGTTGGAGACAGCCAAGGACCAGACAATTATAGACGTATCAAAACAAGTTAGTCATTCCGATGTGAGAAATTACTGCTCAGGTTTGATATTTTGTGATATATATTTAGACGGAATTCCGGAGGTTGTGTATACTACTGACTCAGCACTAACGACAGTCACGGTAAACTTTACTGGACAAGATTTCGATTTTGATGAAATTGTGATAACCCTTAATAGCGGAGATCGAGTAAGTTGAATAAGGACGGGGATCATCCCAACATTACTAGTTCACATAGCCACAATTTCAACACCTCTTACAAACAACTTTGAATGTTACAGTATATTTTTTAGCTTATAATGTGCTTTGTTGCATTGTTTATCTGATTCACAACACAACTTGCTCATGCGTATTATTTGCAATATACGGTGCATATCAATACCATTCATTGTATGTATCCGCATTAGACAAAGTAGGGATGCAGGAACTCGTAGGCTATGTAAATCAAGCATCCTGCTCAGCACCATCCTCATTGTGCTTCCCCTGCAGCAAGGAAGGAATGCTTACTATGTTAGCATCTTTGCTATGAATAGGGCTTCTCCAAACGCCGGTCATTTGAAGCGGTTTTGTGATCAGTGGCACTACACCATGATGGCAGAAACTGATATTATATAAATCCAAGTATATAATTGTACATTCGGGATTTTTCGCTTTGCTTGCAGGTTACGGTTTCACCTTCCGATGAAACGCACACCTTTCAGGATTTGTTGCCCTCACTGGAATATGTTGTTAATGTTCACGGGATGTTCCATAATTTCCAGGGACCTGATAACGAAACTGTTGTAAAGACAAGTTAGTAGATTTTGAATAGTCTTGCGTGGCTGGTTTTTAAGGCTAGTAACTTGGGAAAATTTTATCAGAATCGCTCCCGGATGTCAGTTATACAACGTCCTCAACGGCAAATTCTGTCACTATTACAATTACTCCAGAAAATGAAATAACGGATGACTTCGAATACCGCATATACTTTGGTGATAATCCTGGCTATGAGGTACGTAATGTTCTGCTATGTGTCCGCACATTGAATATCATGACTATTGTTTTTAGGTCGTACGGCCTACTGATGATGATCTTTCGGTAACCTTTCCAAATTTGATGCCTTCAACATTCTATACTGTCACAGTCAGATCGGCTGTTGGCACTGTGGAATCTGTTGGAGTTCCTCAATTTGTTGCAACTGGTATGTCTCATGGACATTTGTGATATTAGTGTCATTCTAGTTCTGCATATTTGTGATATGCGGTGGTATTACATGGTAATCGGTGATCTAAGCCTCCGAGGTGGAAATATCTCGTGGGAAATGGGGGCGACGCAATGTTGCGAAACGTGAGGTCCGCTTCCGCTAAAAGGTTCCCATTAGTCAATGTGTGGGAAACCTTTATCACCGCGAGCTCTTACCATAGACTAGTTCTGATAATGTTATAAGGTTATTTCTCATTTCCACTTTTATTTTGTTTGCTAGTGCCGACATGATTTTGAGCAGACAATTTGGTATTTTCTCTCGCGAGATATTGCCGACGTCGGGGCATAAATCACAGAGGCTGAGATTGCTGATTCACTTTTACCTTCTTATTCACACCGTATTTCATGCATACGACATGTTAGCCATATATTGCATGTGTAATAGTATATTTCATATCAATTTGTAATTTGTGTATTCCTAAGATACAATATTCATAATGTTTTGCAGGTGATGCATCAGATGTCACTACACCTGATCCAGGCGATGGTACGAGTAAATTCCGTAGGAAGCTTCATGCTCAAATATTCAAACTATGATATGTTATTCAACAGATTTTTCAACACCTACTGCCTTCACTGATGATTCGACAACTTTCACCGATTTTGCGGGACCTGTCACAACTGAGGACCCTCTTCCTGAAAAGACAACTTTGAGTGCGAATGTAACACTAACACAACGGTCTTTGCAAAATGAGACTACTACTCAAGAGGAAGATGCGACTATAACGCCATCAATTATCGGTACATGATATTTATTGCTGTAGTCCGGTGATTAGGGGCTTGATGCCTGTCCGCATTTGACATATACAGTATATCATCTCATCACCGCCCCACCTGCACCTCTAGCCCAACCTTGTCGGTAACTCCTCAATGGGAAGTTTATGAAGTGCCAGCAGTCTATATCAGTGAAGCAGACAGCAGTGCTGAAATAGGTAGTTTGCAGGGACATGTTCAAAACACTGGTTAGCTTTCTTTTGATCATGCCCTGTCTGTTTTTCACTATAGAGAGTCAATCTGATCATGATTCGTCAGTGATTTTTACGCTATTGCAACCTTTCACGTATTTTCAGGTTTAGGACTGGTCATTTCTGCAATGTAGCCATTTCATGGGCTAGTTCCAGACCCCACGCTAATTGAGCAACTCTCCCTGATAATAATTGTAGTGATAGATTTATCATTTCTAATTCTCTTTTGTGAAACTTGAAGATATCGTACATATTTTAGCTACTCTTTTGTGGGTATGCAAAAATTTTATCTGGCGATGTTTTTCTAGGATCCGGTGCAGGCACCAGAAGACGTCCACCTCCACCACCACCTCCTCGACTCCCTCCCATTCTGCCGCCATTGATTTGGTAGGAACATATTTACCTGATAAAGCATGGAGGGATTTTACCTGATCATTTTTTGCTACAGGAAACCCAAACCTAATTTGGTGAATGTGACGCTATATGCCAAGTATGTTCTTCAATTGCCTTGGCAATTTGAGTATTTGCATCCCCAAGGTTTGGAATATCTGATGAATATTACAGACAGTGTGAGTATATATATTACATAATATATGTGAAGAGTGTAGTGGAGCCGATGGCGGACGATCAATAGATATTGTAAAGAAGATCACCACAAATATAGCGTCCAGCCTTAGTTTATTGAGAATTAAAACATTCACTAGCTTTCGGAGCTCCGCTCCTTCATCAGGTGAAGATGGAATATATGTGAAATGACAACATAGTTGTGTAGTGATTGTACGCATGGAACAAGGATTAGGTTGGTATCCAGACAAACATGAACTTCAATGCATGAGCTTGTCACAGATATTTGTACAATATATAATATACATTATTAGTGACAAGTAGTCGATAGCCATACTCCTTGCTTGGTATAGACAACAATAGGAGATCAGATACTATTACATCACCACAAATTTAACACTCTGTTTCGGTGAGAAATAAGTTCAGTAGTTTTCAGAGCACTGTCCCATTCATCCTGTGATGTCTGATGTCTGATTTTTTGTGGTGCTAATTTCTAGACAAATCGGCTTGGCCTGGTGGCTTTTATAATGAATAATTTGTTGTGCAAAATGAATTACTTTCTAACTAATTGTCAGGACAGGTAACTCAATTTTACGTTTTCTCTTTTTAAAAGATCTCAAAGCTGTTCATAGCATTTGGAAACATGGAGGAATATCGCGAAATACCAGATATTGAGCCATATGACATTTGGATGGAAAATTCTACTGTAATCTTAGCATTACTTTTCTATTACTATCAGTGTAATACCAGTGTCTTTATTTACACATAGGATCTTGTTATTCCTGTGAAATTCACCATGCAGCATCCAGAAGATGAAATGATTTCCTTACGAAACTATACCGAGCAATTCATTGAAGTGATTAAAAATCAATCTGATATTGAACCATTCAATACCATTCCTCTCGTTGCTAACCTCATTGACTCTGCCATCATTGGTATGATAATAATTAATCATCTTTTGTTAACAATGCAATATTTTATTGATACTACTATATCTATCTGTAGATCTACCACCAGAGCCGCCTTCGGGTGACATGTATATTGGATTTATCAAATTTTTGGTGACTGAGGATGTTCGTGCTGACATAGTGAATAATCCTTCGGAAGTCAACAATGTTGTAACTAAAGATTTTGAAACATCATTGCTATCATTGGTCAGTATTCGTGTTCAACTTTCCCCATTATCCCTTCTATTATTGGGTGGCGCCGTAGCGACAAGCATGTGATTAAGACGTGACTTTATGACAAATGCAGTGAAGCTGTGGATAACATTTTTTTTGTCATTTTTGGTTTGACACTTTTTGTGAGTATTATATTGTTATTTAATTCTGTGATACAAGCAGTATGCAAGACGACAAACACAGATTGACACTTTCTATAAAATTCGTGCTGAGAAGTTGTTTGAAAATCTAAATCAGCACATATCTATTTAGATTGAAAAGAAATACAGTATTGAACAAAATTACTCGACTGGAAGAGGAGTAAAAGATATCACAATTGAATACTACGAGGATTCAGAAATGAATGAGATTGGAGCACATTTTATCGTCACCATGGCTGGTACAGTATATTGGCAAAACATGACTCTGCCAACCCCAACAGTGTTGTTAACTAAGTCACTGATCGCAAGTCACAAGTCAAGTCGATTATTTAGACTGGCAAGTCAAATCCAAGTCACAAGTCGAGTCAAATTATTTTTGCCAACAATTACACCGCCTTATTAATTTTATAAATCAAGATTTGTTAGCTTTTTGAGTTGAAGAATGGTCGTATTCTGCTATATTGAGATTGCACAGTACACACAGTGCCCCACATTTCTTGAATATTTCTAGGAATAAACCATAAAATATTTTTGATACATGCCATGAGGCAAACTTCTTTCGAATTGATTTATGACTTGTGAAAATTTGGGTGAGGTTGTGTCACTTCTGCAAGTTAATTAATTGACTCGAATCATCATGATACTGCCTTTTTTCAAGTTTTAATATGTCATATTTGTGCTACAGAAGGGGATGATGGGGAGCCTTGTTGCTTGGAGAAAGCAATGAGAAATGCAAGTCATGAAGAATCGATGTTTGGGAGCATGTCAATTTTACCCGATTCATTCAAAGTTGATGGTCAGTTACCATACTTTTGAACTATTCTGCTGAACTCTGTTTTGGTTAGATTGTAAGCTGAAAATTTATACATTAGGCCAAAGAAAGTTCCATGGCGAAGTGAAGATGGTTGGTCTGCCTGTTGGATATGTGAATTCCTCATTCAATGAAAACAAGGATGCATTCGACAGTCGAATTAAACATGCGGTAATTCAGCGATTTGTACACGGGAATTCGTGGATTACAAAGTATCTTATTGCTTTTAGTTGAAGATGTCATTCCAAGGTTCTAAGATCCAATCTGTCATGAAGCAACCGAGATTTTCCTACCTGGGTGCAAAACCTGAAGATAACTTGACCTCCATAGTCTTCTCCTTTGATATTATAACACGGCTTAATGATGCAGTCACTCCCTTGAAGCTGTTGCCAATGTTGACACGGAGTTTTGAAAATAATCTCGTGACGTTCGATCCTGGTAGTTTGAATGTGAAAGGTGATACATTTTTCTTAATATGAATATTAACCAATGTGCTAGTTATCTCAGTTGGTGAGAGCTTGTCTATGAAGCAGGTACTGTAGTTTGATTCCCACCAGTCGCATCGAACTTGTTTTGCAAAATTAGGTGTCACCTGTCATGGGTCCGTTGTCATTGGGATTTTCATGCAGAGGGCTGGAGCTACTCAGCAATGTGTCCTATTCCTTCTTGCCTAAGTCTACAATGTTCAATTGCAACATGCCCAGAGAGTGCGCTCTACTGTGCACACGATACGATGTTCTATCTGCTGATGTATCACAGCGGCTAAAACTTAAAAGTTCCTAAATGATTGATGACCCGTGGCGAAGGAAGCGTAATACAGCCACACGAATACACTAAGGCTTACATTCAGTGCCTAAGATTATTTTTCAGCTAAGATGTTGCCTTTAATTTAGGTAATGGATTTATTCCACGTGGTGCTTCACTAAACAACTACTGCTCATGTGACCAATCAGGTAGGTACTTGATTTGAAAAGTATATGCATCTATTGGAACTGCTTTGTCTTGTTTGAAATAGCTGTACGGCTAGTAGTAGTATTGTTATCAACGTAAGTAGAGTATCGATCATGTCAGAAATTGCTGGAAATGTTTATTTGAAACGCCGATGTTGACGGCTTGAGGCGGAAAAAATCACGCTTTATATATACTACATTTAAACATTTACTTTGTGGATATAGTGTTGGAATCAAAATTTAACATATTCTCAAGGGAAATGCTGATGAACTCCCCACGAAACTGTATTTCCCAGTTCGCGTAACGGAATTTGCAATAAACATGCATTTCTAGTAAATACGAGATGAATGAAATTATAGTACAAAACTATTTCACATGAGACAAAGTTGTTTCAACCAATGTACATAGGCTGTTAAGAAAGAAAGAAGTCTTGTAGACGACGAAACTGGCAATAAGTTGGACTGTTTTATACAGCAGCTCAAGTTCCTGGCAATTTCTACTTTGTGAGTTTCATCCTGAATAAAATTGAACCAAACAAGATGTATGACATTGTTCGTAAACCACATTCTGATGAATCAATGGAGTTGTCGCAACATGTATCTCAACTTCTTGAAGAGTTGTATGAACACAGGAATGAGTCTGCCTTGATATCCTTCAACTATTTTGAATCTGCACAGTTGCCTTTAGATAGGTAATGATCATGTTGGTGTTATTGCATTTATCAAAGTTTTCATAAGGTTCTTGTAATTGAAGAATCAAAGTGCATTTGTCTGTCAAGTCGCTCACCAATATTTCAAAACAAGTGGCTGAAGAATTTTCCATCTGGGTCAAGGCGAATTCAATGAGTTCATCATTTGCGGTCGATCCGGATTCATTTGAAATTGATGGTATGGTTATATTTAATGTTTTCCTGCTCATAGCCTAGATTAATGATGGCGGTGTTTGGTAAACTTTGGCAGTATTCACCGTCATTCAGTTTCAAAAATCATCATCGGGGAAGGTCAGGGATTTCAATTCACACGTGGCCCACCACGTTCGAAATCGATAAGTGGTGGCCTAATTGTTCCTGCCGTTGGAGGAATATCAACAATGTGTATCGACTCATTTTCACAGTGAGGTGCTTGTGAAGCAACGCTTCTGCTCAAACTCAGTTACCCAACTCCAACCCATATCTGAATCATCTCTTTGTCAAAGCTTGTCACTAATGTGCCGCCTTCAATGCTCAATGTTTGAATAGCAAGAGAATACAGCTCTACAGCACCATTCATACACCTTCTAATTTATTATCCACTTACATCATTTGTATAAGACGTCATTATATTTTTACTTCAGTTCCCCTTGTGGTTTCTATCATCTATTAACAATCTGTTTTCCTTATTTCAGTCATGCGATCGTTCAACGGAACAGTTGTAGTAAAATCACTTGCACCTATCTACATGGATATGATGGAGAAAGGAACGTTGTTAACTGATCCAGATTTTTCACTTGATTTTGTTGCTGGAATTGAGGAGTCGTTGTCTGAATTCAAAATTAAAGTCACTGCAACCGTGACAAAGGTATGTTGAAGTACTGTTTCATATTGTGTCATGTATAAATATTCCTATTTAGATTGTCTGCCATCGGTTCCACTATTTTATGTATCTTACATATATAGTTTATATATACCGAGTCCAAACTGATGGCAGCACATACACCTGAACATAATATAATATATATGCAGTCACCACAGTGACCCTTACTTTCTAGATATTGATCTATCATGTTCACCTTTCACTGTAGTATTCACCATAATCAATTATGAGCTGCTCCCTACAGTGTTTTTCATAAGATAATATAGTTCTTCTTGCGAGTACAGAAGTTCCGAATGCGAAAGTGGTGAGAGTTTGATCCAAATACAAGCTGAACGAATTTGGTGAAGTTTATTCCCAAGTGGATATCAAGCACTGATATCACACTATCCTTAATAACGACATATACTATCTTCCGAAACTGGTTTTGAACCCTTAAAAACACTCTAAGGAGATGTGTGTGGTATATTTTTGCAAGACACCTCACTGTTGCGCAGAGTTGTTCGCTCACCTTACCCCAATAACTGTGGTTGTTTACAACTCGGAACTCAAAACATTATAGTCGTTATTGACGAAGTGACTTTGGTTACAGAAGCAACAACCCTTAAAATTATCTCGTCTTTGAGTAATTATAGGGCTGTTGTGCACATTATTCGTGAAAATTTTCTCTTGTGGTCGCCACATCTACTTATAAACCTCATCTGCATGTAATTTCATTTGAATGAATTGTTCAGATTTCTCATGATGAACCGATACACCCATCAAGACTGAAAATTGACTTTGTGATCATTTCGGAAAATCATGATGCTACTGTTATAACACCGATGATAATACGTGATGCGTTGTATGACTTACAAAAGACTAGTGATGAGACAAATATATCAACTGGATATATGGAGTTTGACAAAGATACACTTGAAATAATACCATCTAATGATGTCTACGGATTGGGAGTGCCATGTAAATATTAATAGGATGACGGTATTGCATACTGTTAAGTGCATATATTATAAACAAGATATATCATACATCATGCAAGAAATAGAGTATGCAAGTGTGCATGTATGTAAGGACCTAGTGGGCTCGCAAAGTCAAATGGCCCCTCTTCCGCTCTATCCCAGTGTGGCTCGTGCTATAATGGGCAAGCTGCAGATAGTTTCATATTTTCTTTGATAATATGAGGTCAGGGTATGGACCTGTCACTTTCATGGTCAATGACCTCACCGTTATGCTGTGAATCTTCTAAATGGCTAGGTATATATAGTATCCACACATTGCTTGAAAGGAGTTATTTAAATTTAGGTAAAATGAATGTCAATGGATTCGATCTTGAACTGATGAAGGAAATGTGGCCAGATCCAACTGGATCGGAAAATTTCTCAATTCTGGCACAACAGACAGTTGATTTCGTGACTCGTCGACTGGAAAACAATGTTAACTTGACACTGTACAATCTCAGTGAGTTACCATGGCTATATTATATTCCAGCAAATCTACCAGGTTGCTCTAAAGAGGATAAGGGTTTCCGAATGCTCTAAATAGCAGGCACAATGAGCTATTAGCTAATACCTTTTAAACTTCTTTCCCGCTATTGTATGCTGTTTGATTTTAAGTGGCCGTGGAAATACAATCAGCAGCATAATTCTTTAATCGTCTCCAAACTATTACCAGAATAGAGACTTAAAGCTGTTTACCAACATAAAGTCACATATCTAAGGAAATGGTCAACTGTAAAGGTGTTGCAATTACAATGTTTTTGCCTATTTTGATATTATATTCCGTGTGGCAGAATATGAGCGATTCCCTGACATATCATTGAATATGTCCACAGAAAAGGATCGGCAGTTGTCTATTATTTCAACTCGAGTCGTGCATACTTGGTGAAAATGTGTCAAAATAAGTTGTTCTGGTATTTGTGGATAACTGCAGTCGGAAACATTCGCAAATTGGATGGATTGCTAGTTAGTTGTTTCTGTGTTAATTGATCCACTTTTAAAGGGTCATCTTGTTTAGGTACTCTGTCTGTGGATTACATCGAACCTTCACCTGATGAGCTCCATTCTGTTATGTTGCATTTCAAAATAAACATCGGAAACAATGTTGACCCTGTTATTGTTCCGAACTTCATTTTGGAGGAGCTTCTGACTTCAGAAGGTACTGATGATGATCATATGCCATTTTAATCAGTAGTGGTAAAGCGGGGTGTGTGTTTTTTATTCAGATGGAAATACGACTGTGGCACCCCGTAAATTCTGGGGTGTAGGAACCATGATCAATAGATTTGAGAAGGATTCTCTTCCAATTTTGGTAAGCTCTTGTCGTCTGGTTGAAGGCTGTTAGTGTGTTAGTGCTTTGTATGTAACCATATGTATGGGTGCATTGATTTTGCTGATCGGTTGATGCTTTATGTTATGGTGGTCGATGTTTAATTTAATAATGAGAGTATGTATATTTTATTATGTATAGGGAGTGGGTGAGTTGACGAGTACCCCTGAGGTTGGTGGTAAATTCCCACCAGTCACATCAAACGTAAGATGTAAATATAGGTTTTCTTAAATCCATGTCAGGTAGGTATTCATAGAAATAATGTGGATGATAGTGCACCACAGCTATGCTCACACTGTGATCTGTACTCTCATTGATGTATGATAGCAGCAAGAACTGAAAATTTCCCAGTATCCAGCTACGAGAGGTCCCAAGTCCGAAGAAATGGGGAGGGTTACTTATGATGAGAAGGGCATCCCGCGTAACAAACCTTGTTGAATGATGAGCGGCTCGGCCGGTTATGGCCAGTTTGCCACTCACAAAAGGAATATTGTTAAAAGAGAGAACATGACGAAAGACTGTTTGAATTCCAGAAGGACGATCTTCTAAAACTCCTGTCAGATATATATTTTGAAAGTGTGGAAGTTACGGAATTCAACACCAGCACAGGAGTGTTTGTTTTTGATTTGGATATGCTCTATTTCGACACAAGCACTCCACAAATGCTTACTGCATGGTTGAATGAAATGAGTCTAGACAAAGAGGAACATATCGTTCCTGAAACATTCCAAGTTTACGGTATGATTCATTTTGTTCGAGTTAAAATGTTCTCGCTTAAACATGGATTCTGTTTTGAACAGCTGGAAGACTTCCGGAAAGACCAACGGACCTTCTTCGTAAGTCACCGGGCTTCATGAAATTTTAGTAGTATTTGTGAATAGTACAGTTCTTGTAGCAAATTGAGCGACATAGCTCAGCTGTTGGGAGCATGTTGCTCGTCAGTGTGATTAGTTGTTGAATTCCCACTAACCGCATCAAACCAAAAGATGCCAAAACAGAAGTTTACTAATACCCTGCCAGCCTTCCAGTGTCGTACGGATAATGTGGAGGGCTGGTGCCACATGACTGCTTGCTACTAGCATTGCATTACACGATTTTTCAACCTATTAGGGACTTCGTGCTAACTATTCAAATTGCTGTGTAAACCTTTGGCGACACCACTTGGGCTTCACACACCCATGTTCCCATTAACTCACTCTTAAACTTTGTAGCATAACTCTTCTATCATATGAGTCTCCTGAGCCTGCTGCAAGCCAAAAATTATATGGTTCACCGCAATTCAGCGAGCGCCCTGATTAAGTTCACCGAACCGGGCATCGACAGTAACATGAGTAATCAGCCAATCCCAGCTTTTTTCATTTCCAATGACATGGTGCCATACTGTAAGTCTTTATCATTGGATCGTAGATTACGGTAAATTACTGCTCAATACCCTACAAAAATCGTCCAGTGTTCAGTTCATGCAGATCTTCTTCTAAATGGCCAATTGCTTATTAAGCAACAAATTTAAGATACGTCCTGATGTCCATATTCAACAGGTTCCTTCAATGGACGCCTTATTCTGGGAAATCCTGTACCATTGGAGGAATTGGAAGATCTTCTCCTAGATAGTAACAGCACATATTTTAAAGAATCCGTACTCACATTCAACACCATGGTATGATTGTTATTCATTGAGATGACTTGTACTACATATATTTTATGCATTTCAACATTTTCTCCTATATTTAATTATTTTCTTCATGTGACATAACAGACCCATGTGATATAAATTTACATAATCACCTCTCTTGATTCAGGGAGGTTATGTTGTCATGTCATGCAATTTAGATTGTCTGTAAACATCAACATTTTAAAATTTTCGATCGTTCACTGAGGAAACTTCCTCAAGATGTTGGAAGTCACATAAATGGTTAAATTGTGGTAATGATCCGTTCGATAGATTGTGAATGATTGATTGACATTTCTTTCTAATTAAAACCACATTGTCCATGCTGTTCGTGTTGTGCTGCAGGAGCACATCTGCTATTATGTCACAACAAAATACATTCCATCTTCACCTGATGAAGGAGCGGAGCTCCGAAAGCTAGTGCATGTTTTAATTCTCAATAAACTAAGGCTGGACGCTAAATCTGTGGTGATTTTCTTTACAATAACGAAATACCAGCGACTGAGAAGGGTGGGGTGGGGCGTCATGTGTAATAATATTTTTCTAGTTGCATAATACAGTGTTTTCTTTTTAGCTTGAGAATATTCTTGAAAATATAACAACGGCAAGAACGCAGTATTTTTCACCAGAAATTTATAGCTCGTCGATAGTCATGCACTTTGTGATCCCCGAAACCATGATCCAAGATCCCAGAGTGATTGAGGACATGTTTGTCGAATATTCTGACAAGATTCCAAGGTAAGAATTTCAATATTTCATCAAATCAAAATTGAACTAATGTGGTATTTTATTTATGAGTTGAAATTATTTGTCACCTTTTTTCAGTTTGTATGAGCCAACGTCTGTTGAACTGAGTGTTCCACGGGTATTTCTGGGTGAAGCTCTCATTTCTGATTTGCCTAATAATGACTTCTTTGGCGTTATGACAAAATATACACCGAAATCTGAAAGAATTTTCCCGGAAATTAGAGCAAAGCTTATGCAAGTCTACAGCAATGTGGACAAAACCTCACTGGCTAGCCTTCGCGACATTGAAATTTTAAGGTACGTGGTTTGATTTGATTATTATAGGATTATCTAATTATACTAGTGTTGAAATGGTAGCATTCACAGTACTGCTGTTGCTACCACCATACTAATTATGCAGGAGTTCACACGACATAGTTGTCTGCAATTCTTCCACCAATACCTCATTATATTCTGTTGCTAGAACTGTTACATTAGGTCCGCTGGTTGCAAGCCTAACATTTACCGTCAGGCTAGTGATTTCATTCCCAGCATTATCCTTAGACTACTAGTTTTCTTAACAGTCTTGCGGTGTCATATGGATAATGCAGAGTGGTGGAAATGTACAGCACTTCATTGTTTATGTCAACAAACTGAATATATCCCGGATACAACCAGTCTCAACCTGGGACAAATGGGGAGGGTTATGACAGTATGAGCATACGGTGTAAATGTCGGTTAAATCATGAGCAATTTTATCTGCTTTGGTCATTCACCAATTAGACAGGTCAATTAAAGATGGATTATTTTGCAATGCCTTTTGATGAATTGTCACTAACGATACAATAAGTGAAATTTGCAATGGTACATAATCACTGTGTTACTTCTTAGAATATATTTCTTTGGAGAAGAAAATACAGAAGTCCATTTCAAAGTTCATACTGTTCCAAATGAGGCCATCACTCCATTTGAAATGACTGATCAGTACAGACAATTGCTTGAAAATAATAACAAATTCAGCAGTAAGATGCCAAATGTTTATTCTATATATCTAGACCAGTGATAAATTTTTGTGATCATTTTTCAACAGTATCGCTGTTTGATCCGGAAATTGAAATTGAAACGTTCAACATCAGCGTGTTGATCGGACCTCCAATTCCTAAATGTGAGTATTTCTCATGCTGATGAACATATTTTCACTTGAAGTATTCAACAATGTGCTGAATTCATCATTGCGACATTGAGAAGTATTACTTCATTTGTGCTGCTTATTGAATTCTAGCCTCATTTATATCGATGAATTAAAGTAAAATTGATGGAGATCTGTCGACAGCACTTTCTATGAAATTCCTATCACAAATTAGTGTATTGCTTCTTTTTTTGTGCTGCACTGTCATTTACCAATGACCGTCTGACTGAGCTAGTATGCTTTATAAAGCAGGAATTATTTGCTCTCAATCAACAGGAGCGCTGTGAGATGTCATAGCTAGTACCGGTCAACGTGAATCCATTGGTCATTCAGGTGTTGGCATTGCTAAATGACTGGACTATTTTACATGTCGAATTCAAAAAAATTTGTTGTTGCCTCTTTGGCACGAAAAGTTGTCAAAGCCATGATAATTTGATAGCGGTATTGATTTTTTTCTTTCAATAATTTCAGATTATTTCAATGCAAGAGTGAACCTTACTGAAAGTCCAGCTTCGATTGATTGGACTTCAGCGATTCATAATGTCTCGAGTGAAAGTTTCAGCAAAATGATGCAATTTTCAAAGGACTTCGTACGAATTTAAGATAAGATAGCATTGTGGGCATTGTAACAAAGAGTGTAAAATTTTCAGATAACACATGCCTTCAATGCTACCTCCGATCTGTACAATGAAGTGGAAATCGATTACTTTGGTCTTGATTATTCTATAAACTTCGGTATCTGGTCAACATCAAATGATGCTGCTCTCATAAAAGAAATATTTGATCTTAATGCAGTGAACTCATCATTGAGGTAATATATCGATATAAATATACTTGTTGTTTGTATTTTAATTTTTAATAATTGGAACATGCTTAAATAATATCAAGTTACATTTATAATTTATGCTTAATGATTATTAGTTGATTAACAGATTAAATAGACCATTGACTTTTTGTTCATTTAGTTATGATTCGCAGTCGTCTGAGTTCTCGATAGCCCGTCATTTTGTTGGAGAACTAGTCTTGTTGGATTGGACTGTTGAGAATATATACGGGTCAAACTTAGGAAGAGGGAATCCTTACTTTGATGACCTCGCAGTTATGATTGAATCAGCTTTACAAACCAAATACGGTGTGAAGTATACCAAACCAGGATGGGAATCCATTATTAAAATGACAAGGTGAGAACTATTTGCAAGATATTCACAAAATTAAGCCAGATGATGGATTTCGGTACTTTGGCTCATTGCTCCCAAGACAACAGCCCATCAAACATTTCATCCGCCTACGTGTCGATTCCACATAGCATTTGTCATTCACGAGTCAGCACTATGCAGTGCATTCATATTTGATACTCATGTTGGACTTTTTGCCTGTGCCTGTCTGTGCCGCTATCTTGAAAACCTAATAAATCCTAAACCTGCCCCCTCTCAATAAAGAGCTGCAAAGAGGCGGAAACAATGGGCAAAAGAAAGTTATCTTTAGCACTTTTGCAAATGCTTTACACTTTTTGTTGCAAACTTAGCAGCCCCCCTCATTAAAAAATGGAGAAGTTATGTGGCCCTTGCTGAAATACCTTGGGAAAACTTGATTTAATTTGCAATCTGATATCAACACTTTAACTGCCTTTATCCAGAGTATATTTCTATGATGTCAATGAGACTGAAATACACTTCACTGTGAAGATGACCGAAAACTTCGACACTAATCCATTTGATCTGACTTGGGTATTCCGTGACCTTATCGAGAACAATTCTACTGCATGTAAGATACCTGGTTGAATTGCTAACATTCATATAGTAATGCTGAATTTCGTCTGTTTAGTCTTTGGAAACAATGGATTGCCAGTTGACATTGACATGCCAAGGTTGAATATATCTGTTGAAGTATCACCTCCTGAACCTCCGTCTGAAGAAATTTCAGGTATACAACAAATTCCAAATGTGTTGTTCTGTTACATATTTAAATACTGATGAATCAATATTATTCACTGAGACTAGATGATGGCAAGCTATGGTCTGTTGACCAGACACAGAACGTTCTCTTTTTTTATCAACCCTACAATAGATCGTTATCAGAAATTAGCTTTCATTTGTGTGTAAATGGGGTTTATTGCATTTCACTTGGACTAAAATTAAAATGGCAATTTTCAACACTGGATGGCGTAGTATACTGTGACTGTGAAAGGCATTTTGGCCTCTGAACTCAAACTTTTGCCCATTCCAATACTAAAACATCCATTTAATTGCTTGTTAAATATAGCTTTATGGATGCAACAGATTATATCTCCTTCTGTCTCAACTGCCAGTGCCCAGTACATTGAATATCATAAGAAACATAATACACTCACCTTCTCGGCTGAAGGACTTAACGTCAGATGTGTGGGTCTTATGAATCTTTATCTACTGTAGATGTGATTATGTTCTCTGGAGAGTTCCTGAGCCCATTGGTTGTCGAAGATTTGGATTGGCTATCCGCAAGTAAAGACAATAACAGCAGTGATTTTATGAAACAGAAAGATTCAATTAATGTAAGCATTTCCAACCCTTTTCTCTCATACTTATCCTGGGCTTGTTGGTTGCTTTTGTAGCAATTACATTGAAAATTCTTCGTGTGATTTATAGATCTCGGAAATTCTGCTTGGAAATGTGACAGTTCAGTACTTCGCTCCACACATTGATTCATCAGGTGTTTGGCTCCAAACCAATTTTATCGTTGAAACGACTGAAAGAGATCCAGGGGTTCTTGAGGATCTGCTAAAGAACAACTCACTTGGACCATCGGGCAATATTTTGTAAGTACAGCAATTAACCTTATAATTTCCAGACCTATAAGTCTTTTCCCAAAGTTTATCTCGGCATCATTAAACCTTACAGCCTGTATTTATATTAGTTTTTTTCTTTGTTTCTGAATGACTCAAAATTTTTTGAAGGTCCTTGAAGACAGACTGTAGTAAGTGTGAGTCCTGAACTCGCTCTCCCAAATTTGTTGAAAAGGGTATCTGTATCTTCCCTGCTGGATACGCAAGAGTTGACATTGTGGAAAAGGATGTTTGACGTACAGATTACATTTGTGCTGTTTCTGGTTTTCATTACCTACCTGTCCAATTGACAATGTCCTTCCTGCAAATATGCGGTTTGCGAAAATAATGTTATGGTGTTGTTAGTCTGCCTAAAAAGGGCGGCAAATATACGTCTGGACAAAATATGTTATTGTCTCATCCTTGCTACTTATTGTGCTCAGAGGCTGTGTAGTGAAATAGCTGGGTTAATCATGCTGGAATCTGTTTTTTTATAGATTGAAGAATCCATCTGTGCCGTCTTGGAGAACTCTATATTTTGAAGTAGATGCATATATCAAGAATTCAAGTCCACTTGATGAAAAGGATACTACCAATCTCACAACTGTCTTTTTGGGTGATTTCGTCTCGGATAGCAATGCATTGGATGCGTATATGAGCATCGTGAATCAGTCACTCACCAGCTCTATGTCAGGCACGAGAGAGTTGCTGATTGATCCACCAAAGTAAGCATCTGCAGCCTAGAAAATTTATAGAGATAACGCCACAGCAGATGATGTTCTACGGACTCACGGCCTTGTATCATATATAGTGTATAGAAGTAGCATTAGGTATTGCCTGGATCTCCAATGGTCTCCTGCTTGCTAGCCTTGCTACGGGTTTGGACATTTGACTTGAGCTTTTTTTGGTAATTTTATGCTATCATTGTTTTCTTCCAACAGGACCTATCTCATTTACGTTTTAAGTTCCCGTTCTGAGTACTTGAAATATAATTAAAAATTGTGTATTTTTCAGAATACTGTCATTAGGATTCGATAAGATTAAGATATATTCAAAATTGGTGATGCCATACAATGACTTGAACGATCCATTTGTGATGACGGACGCCGTGAGAGATTCGATCAGATTTGATCCTGACGTTTTCACAGGTACTGTATTTATGTCACTTTGCCAATACTGCGTTGCTTGACTTTACTTTTCAGGATGGGAAGCCGATTTCCAAATACCAACTCTTAACATTACAAGCTACGTGGATGATGAACCCAAGAGTCATGGTAAGTTTTATTATGTCCTATCCATTTTCATCTTATGGCAGAAAGAAGCTACGAAATCTTTTGAACTAAGTTTCCTATTAACTTGTCTGGACGATAATACCGAGTGGTGGTTTTATCTGTCATGAATGATCGTCTGTGACAGGCGGCTATCAATTTATTAGCATTATAGTCATACATCTAAGATCTTTCTTATAGAACTAACAGTCATACATCAATATGTTTGGTAAGGAAAATTCACCACAGATTTTACGTCCTGCCTTGGTATATTGAGAATTATAATATTCACGAGCTTTCAGAGCTCCTCTCATTTATCAACATTTTTCAAATACAGTCACGCCATGTTATGTTGTAAGCGGGCTACTATCTTTTTTTCAGCTTTTGCGGGTCAGGTGTCCTTCGCCAGCTTCCAACAAGATGTGGTGTGGATAGAAGCCTTGAAAGACAACGAAACAGACAGCTTCAAGAAGCAAAAATCAATTGTGGAGATCATTGTAATGATTACATAAGATACACAATTTAATTCATTGATTTCATTATTGCACGTTTGTTCTCATACAGTTATCTCAAGTCCTTGATGAAGAACATGATGTTCAATACTTCTCAAACCCTGATAGTTTTGGTGTTACGGCACACTTTGTTATTATGTCAACCAACCTATCGGCGGATGCCATCAAAGAAATAATGAACACAAAATCGGTTGCATTACCAGGCGGATTGAAGTAAGTACATTTTTAAACTGCAGTTGTTGATTATCTGTGTTCGGTGTGCAAAATTGTGAATCACTCTGTAATGTCGCATAGGAGCAGTGGTGCATTTGAATTAGATTTCTACTAAATCTTTATTTGGTTTGTGTCTCACTTACTGGTTATACAACAGCTTGTAATGAGGCCGAGTTGTTGGCAAGCGCTCTCTCATTTTACCCTACCAGCTCTCCTGTTTATAGAGGAACCTATACTTTAGATCTCAACATATAGGATACAGTGCATGTACTTTAAGACTTGCTAATGTCAAGCTTCCTTCACCTTTCATCATTGATTGCAGATTTTTGAACGACTCACTTGATATTCCTTCAACAAGAAAACTGTTCTTTGAAGTAGATGCAGAATTGACATACACAGATGATGATAGTATCAATGAGATTAGTGACATCGCGATGCACTTTAAAAATCTTTCAAATACCGGTGATTTACCACTTGTCAATTTGACAATGATAGCAAAAGATATCATGGACTCACTGGTGGATAATCCTCTACGGTTGTCTATTTCTTCTCCAAGGTAAGTGAATATCTGACTCATAAATTAAAAGTACCAGTGCCAAATGTGCAACGTGGTCAATATGGATAAACTAAACCGTTACTATTTCTTTTCAGCATTATCCCATTGAAAAGAAACAGAGTGAAGTTTTACTGGCCAATATCGATGCCTGAGAATGACCTCAATGATCCATTTGAACTTTCCAAAGCTGTTCGGGCAGTTTTCATTGATAATTGGTCTCTAGCAGGTACGCACTCCGTTTATTGATGTGTATATGTTCTTTTCTACCATGTAAATTGATCATACACCTTCATCCTCGCTTTATTCTTCATTCAATTTGTATTGAAGAAATAATGAAATATCTGACTAGTGAGCATGCCTGTTTTAACAAACGGGTAACATTTGTCCCCTACGAACCGGCAGAGTGACAATCTTGCAATCGCAAAAATGTGACTTACTTTGAGCTGTGGTGGAAATTATGGGTAGGATTACCTGCATGACGCTGTTGTTTGTTCACTTTGTCCCCAATCAGTGGGCTTGAATTCATCTTTGAATATATAAAAAAAAAAGGAATATCAATGCGTCACAAGCAAGATGAATCAATGTGGCCTAAACAACATCCGTACATACATTACTGATATCGTTTTAGGATGGAATATCACTTTCTTCACTGAGACAACTAATGTGACAAGTTACGTCGACACCTTCAGACAAAAGCCATGTAAGTCGCTAAATCTTGTTCTGAATATTGTGAATATTTTCTCATTACGATATTCCTGCACCCTACCTACTATTTAGATATGCTCTATTTTGTTACTTCCAAATATCAGCAGACTGTACAGCACCACACAGTTTAGTATGTAGACTTTAGCAAGGAGGTGCCGAACATCATTATGGAAATCCACCACTCATTATTATTATCCGTACTGCGACACCAGAAGGCCGGCAGGGAATGCTGCGAATACAAGTATTACATCATGGATTTGGTTCGACTAGTGCGAACTGTGTAGTCACCAACCTCCCACGCATGTGCCATGATCCCAACCAACTGAGATAACTCGATAATAGCAAATATTTGTTACCTCAAATGTAGGTTTGAGATTATGCAGTATATTCTTGTCAGTAAATGTCGTTCCTACTTTATAGATATCTTTAATGGCAAAGCAACTTTACAAGGCATTGAAGCATTGTACAATTTGGAAGATCTGATGCTGAATCAAAGCAGCTCAGATTACGTGGATATGGGTTTCAGTATAAAATCTATGGTATGTACTATGTAGAATATATATCATTTTACGAAAAATGTGTCACCACAGTCTTAATACCTAGTCAAATTATATTTGAGGAAGGAGCAAACCACCAAAATCTTGTAAACTAAGTTTCCAATGAATTTGAAAATATTCTATGTATCTGGTCTTATCATAAGAAATTGTCATCCATCGGGCATCATTAAAGGTTTTTGCATGACCAATAATGTATCGTTCAATTCCTGATTGTGCGGTATGAGGAAAGGCTTTAGAAGAGAGCAAAAATGAAGTTAAATGTAATAGGAAATTGACATTCTTGACACCAGTTTCAGGTTGAAGACCTTCCTTTTGACTTGGAAGTTCAATATTTTGCACCATCGATTGAGAATGGAACCGTTGACATGCACTTTGTAGTGTATGCCTCTGACAATGACACAAAGTATTTAACGGAGAAAATTGAAGACGTTCCTCATACAAGTACAGCATTTTCAAGGTTTGTGTTTGTTATTTTTTAACTTTTGTGTCACAGGTGATAGTATGAATTTTGTTGCAGTTTGGGTTCTGTCATGTTGAATGTTGAAAGAGAGTTTTTGGGAGAGTTAGAGCTTGAAAATTTCCAATTCTTGAATAAATGGTCATGGTCTCTGGGTACTGATGATCCTGATACGACGCAATACTTTGAAATCATCGAAGAAGCATTATACACAATATACAATGACTCGGAACCAAGCCAGAACGACTTACCAACTGAAATTGATGTGACAAGGTAAATATCTATGTGGTCAGTGTATGGTTGTTTTTGTTAAAGCATGATTTTCTGCATTCTTTATTATCTGGCGATGTCCCGTTTATGGGTGTCCACCGCGGATCAAACTGCTAAATGATTTGGCTTGGGTCCTTACTGTATCATTCCCGTTTGTCCGTCCTGCATCGACTGCGGGTACACACGCAGCACACTCTGTGAGTATGTACAGTTGGGAAATGAGGGCAATGCCGTGTTGCACCACGCTACCACATTATCGAGTGAGCTTTAAATACCATCTTTTGCAAGGAAGGCAAAACAGAAACCTATCATGGGCGAAGCGCGTGGTTCCCAATTCCTAGAGCTGAATTGCCTGTCAGCCTCGTCATACCAAAGGTGTTAATATTGAGGAGAGGAGAACACTTACTTGGCTCCTTCAGCATCACCACCTTCTGGTTCCGCCTGCATATTCTGAACATCACGCATGATATTCATATTGTAAATGCTGTAGTAGTTTGTTCGTAGTTAGTGACTCGTAGTAACGAGATTGCAAGACTTCCCGTATGACTAGAAAGGCGCAAATTACCAAACCGATGTATCATATGAACTATTTATATATTGTAGGCCTTTCTCACATAAGCTGCAGTATAATTAGAATTCCCAGAAGGGAAGTTTTTGCTCGTGTTTCTTATTATTATTTAAATTATACTTTCTGTTCCATATTATGTAGTCCCAGAAAACGCAGCTGCTTGTCTTTTAATTCCGCAGTATTCGTATATAAATTCAATGAATACCCTACCTTACATATTTGGGAAAAAAAAGCCGTTTTTGTAGAGTAAACACGCTTTTCTCCTAACACCATTATGTGTCCCTTAAATTGAATTGTAAAGAAGATCACCACAGATTTAGCGTCCAGCCTTAGTTAATGTTTTAAACACAATAAACTAAGGCTGTCGGTGATCTTCTTTACAATATCTATTGATCGTCCGCCATCGGCTCCACTAACTCTTAAATTGAATTAAAAGACAAGCAACTGTGCCAATTTTATGTCCCTTGCGTTAAGGTTTTTCTTGGATAATAGAGAACAGAAAATATAATTTAAAGAATTGCGAGCAAAAACTCGTAACTTCCTTTCCTGCAAGTGTAGTAACGTCCAATTTGCGTTTTGATTCATCTTTGAAATTTTTGTTTAGGATCTACTTATTTGCTGGCAACAACACTAAGGAAGTGCACTTCAAAGTGAAAATGCCAAACAATAGCTTGATGGATCCATTCACCATGACAGACAACATCAAGGATGTAATGACTAATAAAAGTACTGAGATTACTGGTAAGAAGTATTTGCGACGATCTCTTTTGAAATCATTATATCTTATTCTGATCAAGTTGAAACTATGATATGCACAATATCAAAATTGTGTGTAAGATGCCCACAATATGAATCTAAAACATGTGGCGTGCTTCCATAGAGAGTACACTGTTTCCTGAGCTTAGGAAAATTTGTCAACTTAAAATGAAAGCAAATTAAGCAGAAGTAGGTCGTATTGGTGATGTCTGCTACAAACTGCTACTTGCTTGAGGGAGTATTCTACCATAATAGTATTGTACGGCTAGGCAAATGTAGTCAATGGAGTATTCTAGTCCTGAAAGTAAAGAAATCTTAACGTGATACCAACACGTCGGCTAATGGCTGTCTGTGCGGATGCACTTACTATTTTATCGCGGTGGTGTTGTGGTGGTGTCAGAAGATAGTTTGCAAATATCGTAATGTAGTTGAACTCCGCGCTGATCTGACTCCAAACTGCGTGTTCGAAACACCCCACGATAAACGCCACGTCAGTGACGTACGCTTCTATAGAGCTCTTCGTACAGCGATCTGTCTATATAAATACTGTTCTTCACGAGTCTTAGCTGAGACAGAATTGATGCCGAATTGATGATTATATTGAACCAATATTCCAAGTCACTTCGATTACACGTTCGTACGATGAAACAATATTAGTAATGCCGAAAGACAAGTCGAATGGTGTATTTCTATGACTACATGTCTACAGCGCATGTGTGCTCCGTTGCGGCAGACAACCAGATACCGAATGTCGGAATAAAAGAATCCCGATTTCGAATTCAAAACGTGGCGCCAAATGTCATCACGTGGTTCGACCACGGGAAAAACAATCCCAAATTACGTAGCAATTATCTTCGCATGGCTTGAAACCTTCTTTATAATAATAACAGCGGGAGGTTGGCGGTACTGTTATGATCGGAACAGCAGGAGTGTATTTTGTCTACTACAGTAAGCCAATTATCGATTCCATGTGCTATATGAGCTAGTTAATTATATGTCTTGTTTGGTATAACCCACTAATGGATAATACTCTCAGAGAATTTAGGCATGTCCGAGTGTCCTAGATACGACAGTTGATGTCGCGTATATACATTCAGAAATGTATATGCGACACACTATGATAACTACTGTATATGACATGTTATTCTGTATTTGGCAGCTTTGAATCCATCCCCAACAATATACAAAGAGACTTTCAAGATTGCAGTTCTTATCGATGCACCCAAGCTGACTGAATGTGAGTATCTGAGTGCATAGTGGTCCAATGAATAAGCCTATTTTTTGAAACAGGTATTCATTGTGCTCTAAAAACGGCAGATTTCTAACCATGCATTCATATTTGTACACAATTTTAATGAAATATTGTTGTATCGCTATGCAAGTGTGCTACGTGCATTGAATCTCCTGACCTGCTCTTTTTCAGTTGAATATTTCTGAAATCAAGCAGAGGGCATTTATATCTTAGCTGCAGCAAAAAAATGATGCTGCCAGCATTGGGCTGCTGCAAATTCTTTTAACATCTCAAAAATTAAAAAAAAATGGAACAATATGTCACAAACAAAGATCCACCAGGGTCATTGAAACATAAGTCCATTAGAGGATGTGGTTGTTAGCTTCTCATATATGCATCACAGACAAGATGAATCAGCGTTCAACATTGCATTAGATAAGAGGACATTGTCCGTAGTGTTTTTCTAGTACTGAGTTGAGTCGTATCGGTGTGGAGGGGTGACATTGCTGTTTGTTTTCATTTCAGATCCACTCAATGGAAGGCTAGTTCTGATGAATAACTCCACTGTATTGAATAAGTATCAAGCATTTACCAACCAATCCAGCCCAGATTTCGTGAATTTACAAGAGAAGGCTAATAACATGGTAAGAATGCATCTACTCCTAATCTCAATATTGATTCTGACTCCTGAAGTTTTTCTTGAATATCTCTGCCTTGATATAAGTCTTTTGGCCATGCTTCATTTTGCGAGTAACCACATTGGATGGAACCGCTCATGATTTGGCAGTGTTCCCTGTCGCAATCAACTCTAATTTTCAGACTTGGGTGCAACCCTGACTGGGGAATACTTTTCGGGTTTGTTGCCATCATACCTCTGGACATTTTACGATGTACGGCATAACATACCTGTAGTGTACATGCACTGATGCACAGTGTGGATATGTAGCCTATAGTTTTGCAAGGACTAACTTGGCATCGCAATATTTCTCTAACCTCCCCACATTATCTCCCTGGAAGCTTGTATGTTGTTTGTACTGTATGTTTCATGCAGTAGGTGGGAATCAAGCCACCAATCTCACAAGCGACCGCCAGACTCCCAACAACCTGAGCTCACTCACCTTCGATGTCTGCTACTATTCATTTCGAATGTTTCTTTATTATTCTTTATATTATGTTATAGCTGACACCCATATTTGGAAATCAAACCATTGCCATGGCCCAATACTTCTCTGGTGATAATCATGGTACAGTTGTGAACTTTAAATTGCAATCGTTCACGGAAGACAAAGGATTTGTTGAAAACTTCATCAAGAATTCACTGGAAGAAAGATTTTCTTCAGAGTAAATTTTTGAGTTATAAATTATGATTATGTTTATGATAATATACTGTATTTGTGAGATTGTTGAGGAATATCCACTAGGTTGGGGTTACAAGTCCCAGCCACGTTTTTGCTTTCTCCCCTCTCTTTTTATTAGGCCATGCGCCATTTGTGGGTGGCCACAATGGATTGAACTGCTCATGATTAGGATGTGATTATTCGCTGGATGACTTTCCTTCGTAATTTTGTCTTTTACCATACATCCACAAGCTGTACAGTTCGCAGCATCCAGAGTCAGTCGGTAGACTTCGTTAAGGGGACATTTGATATTGCAGTTTTCACCACCCCAACAAAATATATGCAATTATGCAGTCCTCTTATAACAGTGAGTAGAGCCAACAATGTACGTTCAAATTTCAAATATGTACAAAAGATAGATTGTCAGCAAAGATTTAACATGCACCCTCCCCTCCCTCAGTTTATATATGGTTACACAGAATACTCTACTCTTGTATTATATTTTAATATGTTTATAACACAAATTTATTGTCCCACCTCATATATTGTAGCATTTTGTTATGATTATAGGATCGATGACAACTCCATCGAAGTCGATATTGAACGGCATTTTGTCGGTGAAATGATCATTAATAATGTGAACTTCACATTATCTTCGAGTTACAATGGTTGGTGGAGCAGACTAGATGCTGCATCTGACAAAAGTGTCTTTAATGCTATTTCCTACATTCTGTTATGGACTTACACAACGGGCAGCAACTTGAAAAAGGTCGTCAGTCAATTGCAAGTGACAGAGTATGTACTTGATTATCAAGAATCATGATGTAGACTAAATTGCCTAATAAACCGATCTAATTTTAGTATTTTTGTCATTGGTGACAACCGTATCGAAGTCCATTTTGATGTGACAACTTATCAAAATAGTCTACTCGATCCATTTGAGATGACTGACGACTTCAGGAATTTCTTGCAGAACGGCAGCAATTTCATAGGTAAGAAGTCATTGCATAGTATAACTCAACTCATGTTTCCCTAGACTCGTCAGCACTCCGTTGGGAATAAATGTCTCAACTTGAGAAATGAATGTGGAGATTTGACTCTAGGCTCACCAAACATAACATGCACACACACACACACAAACTTTCACCAACCTCTGAATACCTTTTCATCCTTTCGCCTGATGAAGGAGCAGAGCTCCGAAACCTTGTGAAATATATTCCAATAAACTTGACCGGACGTTGAATCTGTGGTGACCTACTAAATCAATTTATGAAATAATTGATAACAGGAGACAAACTTCTTATCTTACAACTTTCAGCATCTCCAATCAGGTTGCCACAGCGCATGACTCTCCTCATTTTTGACCGCTCATTTCCCGAGTCATTCACGTCAAGTCATGGATTAATATGACTCAAGTCGCGTAATTGATTCAAATTGTCCCAAAAAGTTTCTGTTGTGCCCTGTTCATGCAGTTACTGGATCATGAGCTTTTGTATTATAGACTGGAATCTTGGTAACTCTACTATCGAAATTTCAACATTTAATGTATCGGTCCTCGTAACTTCACCTCAACTTGAAAGTAAGTCGCAAGCCGGATTCCCTTGCTTTTTCAGGGTGCCGTATAATCTCCAAAAAGTAAAACAGTAAGCTTATTCTGAGGAGGCCCAACATATATTTATGCATCGAGCCTCAAAATTTCGTTGAGCACTGGTGGTCACTGGTAGCCCTATCTTTTAGCAAATAGCAAACAGTATTGTTGCTGCTGTGACGTTGATTGGGTTAAGTCTTGCGTTTGCCAGCAAGAAGCATTATAAGTTTTATTCTTATCTTGCACATTGTAATAGTCTAAATCAAAGGAATATACTAAGGTTATGAATCTATTGCATGTTGCGTGTTGTCACGCAGACACACAGATTTAACCTCTGCTGAAGTAAATTATTTCGGTGTTAGTTGAATAAGAAGCAAAATATGAAAAACAGTTAACAGCCTAAGATAGTACTCCACCACATGAGCACCATCACGTCACAATTCTTGGTTTTGGTTGTATTTACCATCATTTATTAAATACTAGATCATTCTAACATATGTAATCATCTTAGATGCTTCATTTGCAACTGGAAAAATGACTTTCAAATTGTCAAATCTTCAAAGTCCTGTGTTCAGTTTGGTTGATGCAATGATTGACCAAGACAGCAGCAGTTATAATTCATTAATGACTGATGCAAGAAATCTGGTAAATATCGCTGTATATTATATATATGAAGTAACGGTACCAGATTACAAGACATAGAAACTCTGTCTATGAGAGAGTCGGTCACCTCAATTTTAATCCAACCAAACATAACCTGCAAAAAAGGTATTCACATCTTTTTGCGAGGCTTCTGGTGTCATAGGGATAATTTAGACGAGATGTGCAGCACGGTGATGTCCAATGGCTCCATGCCGAAGTCTACTAGGAGTGTGTGCAGATGGGCCGTGTATATGCAATACGGTCTAAAGGCAGTAAAACTGGTAGTTCCCATGAAAAGTCCCAAGCCCGCACAAATGGGGTGGATTGTGGCAACCCACTTACTGAACCTGGCATAATGCTAATGAAAAAGTTGAAACTGTGATGACACTCTCTAGAAGCATCATCATAAGTGATCAGCTACTTATCATTTCATACATTTTTTCAGCTGAGCCAATACATGAACAGGGTCGATTATGATATGGCTACGACTTATGAACCAGACTATTTTGCACCATTGGATATAACATCAGTGGAAGATGAGTTTATCCTTCACTTCAATGTTCATTCAAAGGAAATGAATACATCGGTATTGAAGGAGATACTTGAGAAGGAAGCGGAATCGTTGCCGAGCACCGCGTTCAGGTTAGGGCATTATTTTTGTTCAGAAATTGCTTTTGATGTGAGCCATGCTTTATGTTAGAAATACCGCATGTAGGGCTTTGTAGCATAGCAGTTGGTAGATTCGAGTACCTGCTGTGTCATTTCTTCTCTCTCATATGACCACGTTATGTTTACTATCGCCATATCTAGTTAAAACGCTGTGATTGGTGAACTTGCTTCATAAATATATTTATTCATTGAAAATTTTCAGCTTTGTTCCTGATTCAATCGATTTCGGAATTCCAAGGATGTTCTATGCTGAATTCTTCATAACAAATAGTAGTGAACCAAATGGGACATATCTTGAAGGCATTTCCACTGCTAAATATTCCTCTGTTGTTACTGAGCTGAAGAATTACTACGCTTCTCTCCCTGAAAGTGACTCAATTGCAGATATGGACATTTGGAGGTATGAGCAATAATGTAACATCGTAGTGATGAAGCTAGGTGATCTATGTGCACGTATTTATCGTTTACATGTGAGAGTCACTCATATTCCGGCATAAATATGTTATGCCTTCAATACATCAACATCTATCTGCCTATCCAGCTGGCTTGCCAAAGTGACACTCGCCTTGTGTTATTGACTTCATCCGCTACTCCAACCATCTTCATGTCGTGTTCGCAACATCTCAATGTTTCCTACCTTGTTTATGCAAAGGTTATTGATGCCCGCTTCCCATGTGTGTATCATATTGTATATGCTATATATAGGTATAAGCTATAGTTGGCTAGTTATCTGACATTTTGCACAGTGCCTTATCGACGAGTAATTCTACTAATTTTACAGCATTGGATTTCAACCTACCGTACTCTAAATACATCATTAAGTGTCAAGGATATCTTAACGCATCTTCTCTTGTGTATTGATAATACCATGTTGACCAACCTATACAAAAATTTCAATTCAGGGTATTCAACGATGTTGGAAAAACCAGAGTGCAAATTCAATTGAAAATGCCTAGGAATGTCGATGCCAATCCATTTGAAATGACAAAACGATTCCGCATGGTAGTTGAAGCAGAGCAACCAACTATACAATGTATGTATCTGCTCGTTTTGTTTAAATAGAGGTGTTGGTCTTCCTACTAGTCTTTAAGTTCTTCTACTTTGTCATTTGGCCGTGATCCATTTGTGGTTATCCAAGCCAGATCGAACCGTGCATGATTCGTCAGTGTCGCAACCTGCGACATTTCCCCAGGCTTGGAACCGGCCATTTCTGCAGATAGGGAATATTACGCTTTTGCGGCCACCATAAATCCGTATGCCTTGCAATTCACCTTTAGAGCACATACACTTAAACAAGGGGCACCGGAACATCGCCATAACATGATTGCTTTCTTATATATCTTAGTTGTGATGTTACTTTTGGAAAGTCAATAAACTCAATTGCAATTGCTGGGCTCCAACTAATTGAACTCCACCCATTCTATCAATCAACTCATCAAAATGTTTTGTATTCTCTTTACAGTATCAGATGGTGAGGTTATCGGGATATCACATGAAGATTTCAACGTAACGGTATTGCCTTCAATCCCGAAGGGTGAGAGAGGTGAGGATTTTACAAACATCCGCTTAATTGTCGAATATCATGTTGAATTGAACTGAATCCTGACTACATTATACCAAAGATGTGAGAAGTGGTATCCGTAACTGCTATGGGATGAATCTAGCTGTAAATGCAGCGACAACCAACAAAATATATATTACCATGTTATTCTGTCACATTCATATAGGCAACAGATCATAAACAAATACCGGTAATATGAACTTTTTACAGTGTTATTAAATGGAAAAATATCTTTCTCTTCGGTGCCTGACAATACAAGCATCTACGATATATGCAAAGATCACAATTCAGAAAGTTTTGCAAAAATGAAAGATATTTTCGAAAATGAAGTATGATGTCTTTGTTAGTGAATTCTGTATTCTATATCAATGTTGTGACTTGCTGAATGACCTGGCTTGAGTCACTCTGGGGGAGGGATTTGAGTTGACATTAGATTTTTTTGCAAGCCGAAAGCTTTGTAAATGTTTTCGTTTTCAATAAAAACAAAGATGGACGTTGAATCTGTGGCGAATATTCTTTATGATATCTATTGATCGTCCGCCATTGACTCCACTATAGTCTTTAATATGACTTCTACATAAAACACTGTTGGTACTGATTATGAATATCCTTTAGGTTGGACAAATTGTTGACGGACAAGATTCCGTGACACTTCAATACTTTGCTCCATACGATTCAGAAGATTTGTCAAATGGTGTGGTTGCTCACTTTATTGTGTCATCACCATTCCAAAGTCATAATGGTCCATACTTTGAGAATAAGATTGTAGAAACAGAAGTTGACTCCAATGATACGTAAGTATAATAAAGAATTGGGTCATAAACACTATAGGCGTGGATAGTGGGCAGGGCACGTTAAGTACGGTGGCTGTATTCCATTTAATAAGTCAGTCAAACACTGGTCCTGATCCAGATCCGTATGCTTATCTTAGGAACGAGGCTAAAACATAGTTCAACTTCAAATTTCTGTATTTTTGATCCGCACGGATTGACTGCACACAATTTGACTGAAGTTTTACGAATGATAACTGCCTTATCGTTTTCATACGGCCATCTTCCGTTGCACCGTTTATGGGTGGTCACAGCGGATCAAACCGTTCGTGATTTGGCAGTAATATTTATAAAGTATACCCTCCTTTCGCTTTTGACCAGACGTGGTTCCTTCACAGCCTACCTGGGCTTGGCAATGGCCATAACTGCGGAAGATAACCCTACTACTGTAGCCCCCATCCAATTAGTTGCCTTGGTTGGGCAATTTCTCATTTTTGCTGGTAGCCATACATAGATCCCATCGAAAACATGCTTTTTGAGAATGCAGAATGGGCAAACGTTTTGCCAATGATCAGATCACACATGCGCTCCACATTGTTGGTGTGATTGCAAGTGGTGGCACACTACTGTACTTGTCTCTATTTTACTGAATCCATGTTTCTGACAGGATGATTCCGGACAGTGTCAGGATCCCTACCGCGAGACAATTTTACGTAGAAGCTGTTCAAGATAATGGAGAGCCTTTCAATAATCAGTCGTTGACGATGAAATCATCTGATGAAAGAAGCATTGAAGATCTTGTTGTAAAGACATTTGTTGATGTGTCACAGTTTTTGCCTTCCAATTTCAATGTTTCATTGGCAAGGTAATAGGAATGAGCAAGAACCTCATGGTACCGGTAGTTGCTTATTAGAAAGTAGGCCTACGTAATATAGTGTCTACTAGCACATGCTGGTTTGTGGGACGACGTCTTAAATACATGGCCAAGTGCCAGCATTGATTAACGTGAACAGAATTCCATATTTTCTAGCAGTGATACACTTTATTTGATACACGAATTGCACTCGGGGTGACCTCGTTTCTCTGGTGTCTTTGGACAGGACGCCTCAAAAAGGCCAATTCATGTGTAAAATTATTTTTGGTGCAAATATTTTCCAGTCACTGGTTGAATCCGTGTCCTTCACGAAATGAAAAGCAGGCCCTATATGTGTCTGACAATGTATTTTGAAAAATCTCGTCAACGTAGCGTTGATGCATTTTTAATACGATGCCATTCTTGTAAATGATGATCATGAGATCTTTTGTTTTTTCTAGTGTCAAACCAATAGATTCAGACAAATTCAAGGTGGTTTTGGACATAGCTTGTCCAGAGAACTATCATGGAGATCCATTCACATTAACTGAGAAAATGAGAGACAACCTGAGGTCGTTCAATGGTAAGGGTTGAAGTGAAATTATCCGTCGCCTCTTTCTTTCGTCCATGTTCCATTTCTATGTGGTCATATTGGATAAAACAATCATAATTTGGCAGTGATTTTGTGCTTGATGCTTTTCCTGTTACAAACCTCCCTCATTCGTCCGGGCTTAGAACTGGCCATGGCTGGAAACGTTTCATTTTCTTCCACCGCAATACATCTGCTAAGTGTACACTTGTGTCGCATATTCATTTCTGAATGTATATACGCGACATCAACTGTCGTATCTAGGACACTCGGACATGACCTGAATTCTCTTAGAGTATTATCCATTAGTGGGTTACCAAACAAGACATATAATTAACTAGCTCATATAGCACATGGAATCGATAATTGGCTTACTGTAGTAGTAACAAAATACACTCCTGCTGTTCCGATCATAACAGTATCGATAAACTCCCGCTGTTATTATTACAAGGAGGATTTCAAGCCATGCGAAGATGATTCGCTGACATAATTTGGGATTGTTTTTTCCCGTGGTCGAACCACGTGATGACATTTGGCGCCACGTTTTGAATTCGAAATCGGGATTCTTTTATTCCGACATTCGGTATCTGGTTGTCTGCCGCAACGGAGCACACATGCGGTGTAGACATGTAGTCATAGAACATACACCATTCGACTTGTCTATTCGGCATTACTAATATTGTTTCATCGTACGAACGTGTAATCGAAGTGACTTGGATATTGGTTCAATATAATCATCAATTCGGCATCAATTCTGTCTCAGCTAAGACTCGTGCAAGAACAGTATTGATATAGACAGACCGCTGTACGAAGAGCTCTATAGAAGCGTACGTCACTGACGTGGCGTTTATCGTGGGGTGTTTCGAACACGCAGTTTGGAGTCAGATCAGCGCGGAGTTCAACTACATTACGATATTTGCAAACTATCTTCTGACACCACCAACCCCCGCGATAAACACTGTGTACATAGTCCTACTATGCTATTGAAATTTCAACTTTCTGAAATCCTATATATTTTTTATCATACCTTTAAAATTTTAGGCACTGGAATTTCGTTCAAAGATGATTCGAACGTGACTACTCTGCTGACACCAGACGGTCCATGTAAGTTATATTAGATGTCATGGAGCAGAACTTTGTGCTTCTAATAGCCTTAGAACATAACTCGAATATTTCAGTTTCGTGACCCACTAATCAAGAAATATCGTTCTATATCTGTAGCTCCTTGGTAACGGGACGGTGTCGTTTGCTGATGCCAGTGAGGCAGCATGAAAATTGCCAGAAACATCGACACCAATACCGGAAAATCTTGTGTGATTGACTAAATCCAGAAGGGCAATGGTGCAATACTTGCTCAGGCTCTGATTATTTCCAATACTTTGGATTATATGATTTTTTAATGTAATGTCAATAATGTATTATGGAAGCAAAGCCTGTCGGTCTGACATTTGCAAAAACCAAGATCAGTGATTACAAAATAACGTAATTTGCAAATAATCAATTTCATGAGCTGTTGAAAGTTTGTTATTGACTTATTATATTTATCATCTAGTTGAATTCACCGGACAGCTGACATTCGATGATGTGGAGGATATCAAAAACCTGGATTGGGAAGCCGGGTGCCGTGATAGTAACAGCTCTGACTTTGCCACTCTGAAGCATATGACTGATGAAGTGGTGAGTGTTGATTCCCTTGATATAGTTCCGAATGTGACTGAATGTCATTTATACCATTGTAGAGGTTTGTCTATATAAACCAGGGGTGTGAAACTTATGGTCTGCCGGCTCGATGATTATTCCCTGTTGTGTGAATTTGTAACAGCATGAAGCACTCAAATAGGACACAATGTGAAAAACGGCCACATGTCATAGTCAGAGTCATCTATATTACACATGTATCGATTCAATATTATGGGGACCCGTTATAGGCAGCTAGAAGATTGCACGTTTCATCCGTTTATGTCCGGATCGACTGACTTATCTTATACAAAATGAAATGGATTCAAATTGAAATCTGTCACTGTGTCCCTCAGTCAACCTTTGTGAGCAGGTGCACCTGTTACTTGGTATGACGGATGACATTTCTGCCCTACTCTCATTTGCCTGGGTGTTGGACCAGCTGATGCTGAGGATTTAATGTGTCGTGTGAGATTTGAACCCGTGTATTTGACCACTCTTCAATTCTTTCCCCTTCTTCTCAAAGCTGGAAGATGTCATCAATAGCACTGATGGTATAGAATTGGATTATAAAGTTCAGTATTTCTCACCTGTCTTGGAAAATGGAACACTAACTGGAATTACTGCACATTTCTTACTTCAATATTCAAATTATGGTCCCTCCGAACTGGAATCTCACATCAACGATGTCAACAAAGATGGAAAACGGTAATCGTTTGTCTGTGTGTTTGTGTAAACTACATATGTTTTTGTGGTTGGTCAATATAGAACAAACTGCTTGTGATTTAGTTGAGATTTTTCCACTTAACGCCATTACTTTTGCAAACTTTCCCATTTGCCAAAGACTTGGATCAGCCTTGGCTGTGGATCTTCCGGTTTTTGCCGCTACCATACAGGGCTTAGTGTGAGCATGCAGATTTTGGCGAGGCGGCATTGGACATTGCCAGGCTTAAAAGCTCCCTGCATTATCCCTATGAAGCCGGAATCATGGCCGGGGAGCTGATAATATGTACATCGTACATATAGGTCTTGAGTGGTGGGAATTAAACCACTAACCTCATGGAAGGACAGAGAGCAGCTAACGGCTTATTTTTATCTGCACCATTGAGGTGTTTGACAAAACACAAAAATACAAGTCATTTGGTTGCCACAGACTGCAATCATCTGAACTGGAGCTACACTGAGAATGGAAGATAGAGATAGCTTGGCTAAAATATGAAAATTGTACTGTTGCCTTGTCATACCCCTGTTTTATTTTTAGATTATGCATTGCATAACCCAAGAAGACATTACAAGATCCATTAACTGATGTTTTAACAGCCCTTCTTCAAACTTCTTCTGCAGGTTTATCAATGAAAGTGCTGTTGTCCCGAGTCAACGAGAATTGTTTTATGAAGCATACATTACTTTTGATGATGATGCAGCAGCTGCTACACTTCACAACAGTGATTCGCCAACATGGAACGACCTGAGAAATATTGTTCAGCCACGTCTGATAAGAGATTTAGAAAATGCCCTAGAGACTGATAATTTCACTTTTGCAATTGACCGGTAATCTATTTTGCAGTATAATTTCTTTTCGAGTGAAAACCTAGTACAGTACTTCGAAATTCTTTGCCACCAAAATCAACTCGATAACATACACTGCATGATGTGATATTCCCACTACTGAAGTCTATCGAAACTGATCAAAAGCACCCAAATTTCAATATATCAAATAAAATTTCACCGTGTTTATAATACGTAGAAGATTTGTACCCACGTGGTGTTAGTATCGGGCGGAATTTCAAAAAAATGGGAAAATATGGACGGTTTAGTAAACATGTTTCATTGGCTCAGCAAAGCGACTTTGAATAATCCACCATGTATTGCAATATGGTTGATGCTATAACCCATGTTTTGAAATGTTGTGATAGAAGTGTTGTGATGACTTGACTCAAACACGAGGGACTGAAAATTCTATTAATTCCATAAGGCTAATATATTCTTGGCTTGATTTATGACTTGCTAAAATTCAAAGCAGAGTCTCAAGTTAAATCGTCCAGGTAACATGACTTGAATCATCTGGGCGAAACTCAAGATTGATGCAACCCTTACACATTGCTCTTCATTAAATTTCTGGTTAGTTTGTATTTCGTTTTTAATATTTGCAGAATCTTGGAGGATGATCATGGTTACCAGTTGATCGCAAATTTGTCGATGGAAGTAAATGATGCAAATGAACCGTTTGGTACCACTGAACGGCTGAGATCCAATATAACTGACAGTGATTATGTATTTGCAAATTTCTCTGTCATTGACACATCCACTATCAATATTACATCGTTTGTGGCTACCCCAAGTAAGCATTGCCTTCATATTTTGTACTTTGCATCATTCCCATATCAAATGACTGAATGGTGAATTAGTAAATAATTTTTTGTTCCATGCTGGGGTAGTTGGAGCACAGAAATTTGTTTTTGCCTAAGTTGGGTCGTTTTTAATATTTTCAGATATTTAATTTTATCATCCTGTATAATGAACAACCACCTCAATATTGCAATGGTCCGCCTTTATTGGAACACTGTCTGTGTACTTCTTCCAAATCACCCAATAGTCCCACTAATTTTGTATTTATGCTATTTTTCTTTCCAGCCAAATCACAAATTGTAGTGACCGGCTACTATAACCTGACAGGACTTGATTATTCTGAGATCTTTTGGCTTTACCAAAGCCCCAATTCCTCCTTGGCCGCAAAATACAAAGATCAGGTATGATATCAAATGTCTACCATTGCCTAGGTTACTTTAATTAATGAAATCATTCATACTTCCACAGGTCAAGAAGCCAATATTGGAAAGCAATTCCATTGAACCTTGGTTAGATGACGTTGTTATCGAATATTTCGAAGATACACCAGAACCTGATGGACCAGTCAAAGTCCATTTTAAATTGATACTCCTTCCTTATTCCAACTTGACTGACAAAGAAATACAAGCCCGGTATCTCCCACCTGGCTATGAAACAGGAAGTAAGTTGTACAATATAGCTATGGACACTGTCCAATGGTTGATAACTTCATTATCAGCTACATATCTAGCATTATGGCAAATTATAGTCAAAATCATTATCAAGTAAATGCGTACGTACAGATGCGCATATTGTGCATTGGCATAAATTCCTATTAATATTTTTAACATTATGTTATAATTATCATATTGATGCCGCTGTTAGGCCTATACTTAGTGCTGTGCTATTCGTTTTCAATAGGTGAAAGAGATTATATCGGAGATTTGGAAATTTTACATGATTCTGGATCGGTTGCGAACAACGAATCTTCTGATCTAAATGACACAATCGCTGGAGTTTTGAATGAGGTAAACTATAAACATATACCATGAATATGGATGCAATTCATGTCATCCAAATCTGAATGTAACCCAAGCATACAATGGGGCACAGTGTTAACAGACAATAGAAGAACGGGATGTACGACCCTGTATTATAAATGCAGCCTATATATTTACTAGCTTTTAGTGACAGACTTGAAATTTAGGTAAAATTCAATTTCACGCCACTTATGCCTGCCAGTTCTGGGCTATTGTTAAAATTTTATTGTTTCTCTTGTAATGAGAACTTGAACAAAGTTCAAAATAAATTCCTGTTCTTGGATATTGAACTGGAAAACTATGCAAAACCATTTGAATCCCGAGATTCCACACCTAGATAAATCTGGCAAGAATCATTCCAATGATGCATCACTGCAATCCATTTATATAGCTTTGGATGAAACTACTAGTCTCACCTGGCTGTATTTCTTTTGTAATGTTGAAGAATTGTAGTGGAACAGATGACAGGCGACTATTTTAAAGATAACTGTTTTGTAGCTGGAGCATGCAATGAATAAACCCGAAGTGACCACTCTCCATGAAGTGACGAGTTTCATTGATAGAGACACCAATGTGACGTCAATTGATTTCAAAGTCAAACTGAAGGCAAACGACTCGTCTTTGGCACCAGCATTGCAGGACACTGTTCGAGAAAATTTTAATCCAGACATGATACACGTTCGACGTGATGGAATTGTTGTAAGAGGTGAGTACGATGATAGCTTTAGCACATTTTGTGTCATCGTGACATCACTGGTTTTTACGCCACCTACTCTTTCTGACACAAATCTGCCATGTGAGTGTATATGCTTCTCCAACTTTCAACACCTCCAACCAAGTTGCAACAGTGGTTTACTCCACTCCATAAACTCGTTGACCTAGTAGTCTCTTACGTCAATCATTCTTAACAACATCCAAATTTATCTTACAAGGTCTGCCTTGTTTGCTTCTAACTGGAATTGCCAAGCTCAATATTTATGGCTCATATATTTCCCTCCTTACATGCCCATACCAACCAAGTCTAGCTTTTCTCTCACTCTCTCTCTCTTTGTGATTCTAATCATGACGTGGCAGCCCTTTTACGGCAGATGTTCATCCTGTCACAGCCCTCCCTAGGCTGGGCACCAGCAGCACTAGTTAACAGCAAAATTTGCCCTTCACTTCCTAGTTATTATGCAGCAACATGTCTACAAATGGTTGACAGGCTCTGCACATCTGGCCAATAGTAATTCTCCCCTACAATCTTATTTTAATGTGCTCACCAGCCACTAGATATGCCTAGCATGTATTCAACTCTTATGTAATTCTTTTACTCCAGTAGCCTATATCTAATACAATTTGACAAATTCTTTTCCACAGTTCCTGGACCATTCCCCAGTGCCAACATAATACAATCAAATGGCTATGTGGGAAGATTCTTGATATCCGATGTCCCATACAACGACATTGTTGAAGCTTGGAAAAATCGTTCTTCTGTTGCTGCTGTGAAAATGACCAAACCATTCTTTAATGCGGTACAATTTTAGATTTGTTTGTAATTTGTCGTTACAGTTTTATCCAAACGGCTTTATTTGTACAGATGAATGACATAACGAACTCTATAGTACTCGACTATTTGGAGCCTACTGGAACTGATGATCTTTTTGTTCATTTTTACATTGATAAAAGTATGCATTTAATTTTTAATGTGTTTCGCATCTTAACAAATTGTATAGCCGATGGCGGACAACTAGAAGATATCATCACAAGTTCATAGGCATATGCTATAAATGAAGGATTTAACCATATAAGACTATATACTAAGTCATTCTTTATTTACTATTTATCTTTGTTTAGATATCTATTAGTCTCATTGACAGTACGGCACACTTTGACACTTCTGTTCTAAGTGCTAGCATGCTCCTGCTGTTATACCGAACCCGCATGATTTAGGTGCATTTGTGACCCTAAGATGCCTGTCTTGCTCTGGCCCGTCCCCAATGATTGCGGATCAAACCACTCACGATTTGCATGCCCAATATCCTACCTGTCACAACCCTCACTATTTGCGCAGGCTTGGGACATGTCGTGGCTGCGCAATTTTCAGTTTTTGTGTCCACCATTCATTCACACAATATACACTACACTGTGCTACTATGGACCATGTCGACTTAAGCGACTAGGCCCTGGTAAGCTCACTGCCCTATTGCACCGCCAGTAACCCTGTGAAGCCGAATGCATTGCAGGGAAACTTTGAATACCTATTTTTTACATCTTAAAGCTTGATGCAGCTATTTGGAATTGAACCACCAACCTCACTTGCAAGCGCTGTGCTATCTTGCCGGCTTGTAGTTAACTATAGTAGTAGGCTAATAATGTTGTAACAATATAGTGAGCGAGACGAAGAATGAAGTACAAGTATATGCCATGCTGCAAGATGCCGCTGAAAAGGCCAATGTCACATTGCAAAATCTGAAGATTGGAGGACGAAGACGGTTTGTTGGTCATGTTGCTGCGACGAATGATAGTGTAACAGAGGATGATATGATCAATAAGGTATGTTATTTGTATTTTTAAGTATTGAGCACCAAGGACTATTTATTTTTGTTCCTACATGTTTTGCTGTAAGCTATCTTAATCAAGCCTCCCTTCCACATGATCCCTAATACGCTTATGGTTGTATAGTAGAGAAGCTATGGTCATGGACAGTTGGATACCTTTGGTATGGCGTGGCCAGGATTTGACCATGACCTGCTGATTTTGCATCGGACGACCTTAGCATTAGTACTGAGTCAGCCATTTTCTCAAGCCTGAACAAATATTCAGCCATATGGTTCAGATACCTGCTACTAGTTGTGTCATGCCATTTAACTAGCAGCAAGGGCCAAAGAGCTGTGCTGTGACGTGCGGACAGCAGCCAGGTGCATCTGCATAGGGTGATTACTGATTTGATATCTTGCCGAAATTAAATTTTTCGAATTTGGGTCAACCGAATGTTCGTTGCATCTCAATTTCACTAAAACCCCAACGCATCCTTTTCTTCAGATGCAAGATGTTGCTAATGATGGCAAAGCTAACGTTGATATTTCAAAATTCAATGAGGGTGAGAAGCCCAATCGCGAATATTGGAAAGTTGATATCATGGATATTGTTGATGGATATGACAGCAATACAAATAGCCGAGGTAGGATTGCTAATTGAGAAATTTGTACATTTGGGGTTACATCACAGCAGATAGAAACGTCCACAAGTGTACCCTGAACCTACACGGTGTTGTTATGTAGATTTAATATGAATGCCAATCCTCATTTGTCTTGGTTGACCTGAATTGGCTGTGTCTTTCGCAACTTGTCACTCACGCTACGTTCAGTGGGAGGAGGATCCCGTCTGTGGCTCTTTGTTTGTTCTTTTGTCAAATGTTAGAGCCCACAAGTGAAAATCTTACAATGTATCATGGACCTACGTTTATCAAAGTGTTTTGTAATTATGTACGTACAAATACATTTACTACAAGCTCGGTTATAGAAATATGTCAGAAAGTCTTATGTTTCATTTTCATGTTTCTTCAAATAGTGCGAAGACAAGCAGATTCTTCAGCAAATCGTCCAGAGGAGATGCTCCAGTTCAAGATTCGTGAAAGACCAAATGTCCGAGCCATGCCTTCTGGTTTGCACAACGAGCTCTATAAGGCTTTCATGGCGAATCCTATTGCTTCAGAATTAATTATGTCAACATTCCAAGCATATGGTAAGTGTACTTATTCAGATTGTGAAGATTGTATGTATGTTATTCGCATTTGACTCAATGCCTCGCTAATTTTTTTATTATTTTTTTTTACAGTGATGCCGCCACCAGCTCTTGGTGAAGGTAAGCTCTGATTTGACATGATAACAATACTTTTACTTACCCCACGCTTACCACTTTTTCAGAATTTAATGTCACACTTATTATTACAATAAAAGTGCCAGAAAACTTCACTTCAGACAAGCCGCACATTGAAGATATTGCAACAGCTATGGTATGCCTTGTAATGCAATTTGCTCAGCCACAGTTGCATTTTCGAAATTTTGTCTTACAAATTCTTCTTTGATAATAAATGTATGTTCCGGTTTTGCTGCATTTATGCAGATGACAGTACAATATTCGATGTATATTATATATACACACTACTACAGGCTGGACAGGAAGGGGACACAAGTAGGCAGTGGCTGTCTAAGTCATGCTCTGCCCTCCACACTTTCGTCGCTGTGCTGACCATCTAGCTCGGTTTACGATTTGTCCTGCATTGTACGAATACTTGATGTTTATGGTAATGGTAGGATATGGGAATGGAGACACAGAGATCATTTCTTTTCATTTCATCAGGAACATACAGTAGGAGTTCCTGTGTGGACCAGGTGACGACAGGGCCACAAGGCCTTACAATCAGCCGCCACTTGCCAGAGTTGTATGTGGCGGGAGGGATAAACTTTCAAGAACTTAAATTTTGTGAAAATCGCTTGGCCTAAAGCAATATTTTGAATTTTTGCAGATAACTACAGCAGTTCCTGAAGCGACTGTCATTCGATCTGATTCTGAAATCCATCCTGACGAAGAAACAACACGTGATGATTGGAAACGAGATGCTGCTAGGGTATGCTTTTTTTCATATTTTTCAAGCTTGATATTTTTACATATGACACTTTAAATATGCATTACTTACGACATTTTTCAGGTGAAAGTGAAGATATCAATACCTCGTGAAACATACAGTCCTGAAGAGCTGCAAGATACCATTCGTCGTAATATGACTGATCCGGTTGATAATAAAGTATTCACTGCCAAACAAAATGATACATTCGTTGGATGTAAGTAATATTTCAGCGGCGCAACTTTTTATATTTCCCTAATTATCTGGCACTAACGTATACCCGTAGGCCAGGAGTGGTACTTGTGAAAGGGCGAAGGTTATGCGGTTGACGAACACCAATTCTATAGTTGTAGAATTTATATAGAGGGCTTATTACTTTTTGTATATGATGTTCTGGTCTGCATTATTACTATTGACTATGTTTGGATTTGCTAAAGTTAATTTTATATCTTCTGATTGCAGTGTACGACCCATGCAAAGATCTACTAATGGTCGACTGTGATGAAAGAGCTGTGTGTGAAGGAAGTTTCCTTCACCAAAACTATACTTGTGAATGCCAAGCTGGGCTGCAAGATAAATCTGACCGGACAGATCGACCAGGACGAATTTGTGTTTTGCAAGGTAGGCAGGCGGTGAATTTGTAGTCTGAATACCATTAACATGACATAAAAGAGATGGAGTTATGCTGCTACCCTGCCAGGTTTCTGGTGTTATAGGGATGGGGCAACACAGCAATGTGTAGCTTTTCCTCACCATAATCTGCTTGCATGTTCAGTGTTCACACTGTGCACTGTCTCTGGATGTATGGTGACACAAAAGTCCTTAGTCATGGCTTGTCCCAAACGAAGAAAAATCCGGGCTGGGGAAGCTAAGAAAGGAAGAACATTTGGCACAAAAAATCACTACCAAACTATGAGCGAAATGACAAAGAATAACAGTTTAATGGACTATTTTTTCTTCAGAGCAACTGGCTGGCATATCACTCGTGTATATTCTAATCATCCTGGCCGCACTCTTGGTGCTGATTATTGCAGCTTTGGTGTATGCGTCTTACTTAAAGTTCACACGGTAAGTAGAATTCACTTGACTACCCGTCACTACATGTCTCCGTAGCACCACCACCTTGTAGCGACAACATATTCGAGATTTCAGTGCGTTGAAGACATACGAGCAAACCTGTATGGCAAATGAATATATTTTAAGGTTTTACGCCATATACTGTATGCTCACTTGCGCTGGACAGTTGCGTAGCCTCTCCAAAAATTCTGCATCGGGAAAAACCTCCCCTCATTACAACCTTTAGTAAGAAATTCAATCCAGGCACGTCACTCTTAGTTTTCAACACTGATTATCTTCCTTTGATTTCTACGCTTCGCTAAATCCGCTGACCGTGGAAACACTATTTCCGTGAACATTCTTGGCCGATGTTTGATGACTAACATACAAAGACAGACATGAGTGTGGTCTACTATTTGTAAACCCACCCCGTACACGTTGCTTAGGTATGACGTAACGGGAACCGTTTGATTTTACTGGGTAGCCTACTTTACTCCATGAGTCAATATCATTTTCACGTAATGACGACGCGGACCTGTGCGACTCTGAAACCGTGTGAAGTTTCCAATAAAATTTGGCTGGAAATCAAAATTATGATGACACTAACTAGATCTGCAAATTCTGTCTTCTCAATTTGTTCTATCTTTTCAGGCAAGCTACCTTCTCCCTGAATAAAGCTGACGCTTGAAGCATTTCTGCGAATGTTGGGAGCAGATTCAGCATTGCCATCGTATTTTTTTTAATTTGGCTCTAAAACTTGTTGAAATTTGAAATGTTTAAATTTGTTTGAGCGAGTATATCCTTGACATGGTTTTTTTTATTCGGCCTTTTCGTAAAAATTGAAGTACATAAATTTGTGTGAACAGACTATCGCCTTTGTGTATAGCCTACGGTACAAGTGCAAGTGTAAGGCAATTACTACCAGGCTACTATTGCGAGCAAAAGCCACCTGCATCGGCCATTGACATTCATTGTTCAAATTCTGTAGCAACTTGTAGGCGATAGTAGCCACCAGTTTAAGGACATAGAGATTCAGCTTGCAGCCAAAATACCAGGGTTAGCATGAAAGTCGCTTCATATTATGACGGATGATTTTCGTTTCTGACAATCTATACGCCTACTGCTACAGGAGCATAGCTTGTCGCTTCAAAAGTGAGGTGATATATCGTCAGCGGACGCAGATTATCCGGTTTCATATCTCGATGCGATACAAAATGACCTATAATCCGCAATCTGGCTACAGAAAAAATTGACTTGTCATGGTTTAGAGTCAGGTTACTGGATTCTGCAGCGCCCATGAATTCCCTCAATCGCTCGTTCTTCGTATTTCCCACATTTTTAATGTCGTCAAGATACGCAATGGTTCCTTCTAGTCTTTTCTGTGATACGTCGAGACGCCATTAGTCACCCCAAATGGTCGCCTACCCGGCGAAGGTGGTATGATCGACCGTTTGCTTCAAACGCCGCAAAAGGCTTAGTAGGCTATATCATTAGTTTAGAGAGGGGTCGGGTGATACGCCTGTGTCGCGTATAGCGTACATTTCTGAATGTATATAGGCCTAGCCTACGCGACATCAACAGCCGTATCTAGGACATCCGACTTGCCCTAAATTCCCTGATAGTAGCCTATTATCCACTACCAAACGAGACATATAAGTAGGTCATATCTCACACGGAATCGATAATTGACCTAGCGGTAACAAAATACCCTCCTGTTGTTCCGATCATAAAACAACAGCACCGCAAGCTGAGGCATGCGGATATAATTCGCTGACGTAATTAGGGTTTGTTTTGCCGTGGTTTAACCACGAGAGAATATCAGGCGCCACGCTTTGAATTCGAAATCGGGAGACTTTATTCCGATATTCGGTATCTCGTCGTCTGCCGCAACAGAGCACGTAGACATCAAAGTCACTCAAAAACACAAGTCGTCCGTTCCGGTCGCTGCACTCTCTCGCATGGACAACAAATTGTTGCACACTTTGTCGTTCTTTGCTGTATAGTCATACGGAGCGGTGGTGGGTTGTACCGCAGTTTACTGCAGTTTGGTTACGTAATGTGTGCGAAATACAAAGAGACCCTTAACAATAGGTTCGGCATCACCGCCCACCCCGGGAAGATACGCATATACACAGGTGACAGCAATTTGACATCAGCAACACCACCGAGAAGGCATTAGGTCTACCTGCTTCTATAGAGCTCTTCGTACAGCGATCTGTCTATATAAATACTGTTCTTGCACGAGTCTTAGCTGAGACAGAATTGATGCCGAATTGATGATTATATTGAACCAATATTCCAAGTCACTTCGATTACACGTTCGTACGATGAAATAATATTAGTAATGCCGAATAGACAAGTCGAATGGTGTATGTTCTATGACTACATGTCTACAGCGCATGTGTGCTCCTTTGCGGCAGACAACCAGATACCGAATGTCGGAATAAAAGAATCCCGATTTCGAATTCAAAACGTGGCGCCAAATGTCATCACGTGGTTCGACCACGGGAAAAACAATCCCAAATTACGTCAGCGAATCATCTTCGCATGGCTTGAAATCCTCCTTGTAATAATAACAGCGGGAGTTTAGCGATACTGTTATTATTGGGACAGCAGGAGTGTATTTTGTTACTACTACAGTAAGTCAATTATCGATTCCATGTGCTATATGAGCTAGTTAATTATATGTCTTGTTTGGTATAACCCACTAATGAATAATACTCTCAGAGAATTTAGGGCATGTCCGAGTGTCCTAGATACGACAGTTGATGTCGCGTATATACATTCAGAAATGTATATGCGACACACAGCGATAACATACGATCTAAGTTTTGCCTGACGACGGTGCATCCCATTTCGCGACAGTGGCAAAAGAACAACTACTGTACGTAAGAGTAAATCGTTGATCACCCTGTATGCTGAATTGTTACTTGTTTGGACCAAAACGTGGCTTCGGTTTACAAGATTGCCTACTGTACTATAAGCTTTTTTCCACAATGCAACGTTTGGAGGTAGCCGTAAATTCTCCAATCGGCGAATCTGGGAGACGGTGAACGTCCTCTACGAGTACAACTTCGTCTCCACTATGGACTCCTTACTTTTAATAAAAACCAGTAAAAACTTCCTGGGTTTGCATCTCCCATACATCCAAGGTCACTCTGAAAATCAGAATGAAATTTCGAAAATTCCACCAACTCATCTTTTATCGCGGGGGTTTTGGTGCTGACAGAGATTGTTTGCAAATATCGTAATGTAGTTGAACTCCGCGCTGATCTGACTCCAGACTGCGTGTTCGAAACACCCCACGATAAACGCCACGTCTGTGACGTAGCCTACGCTTCTACAGAGCTCTTTGCACAGCGGTCTGTCTATACTGTTCTTGCAGGAGTATTAGTTGAGACAGAATTGATGCCGAATTGATGATTATATTGAACCAATATTCCAAGTCGCTCCGATTACACGTTCGTACGATGAAACAATATTAGTAATGCCGGATAGACAAGTTGAATGGTGTATTTTCTATGACTACATTTTCACAGCGCATGCTGTGTGCTCCGTTGCGGCAGACAACCAGATACTCAATGTCGGAAAATGCAATAATCCCGATTTCGAATTAAAAATCGTGGCGCCAAATGTCATCAAGTGGTTTGACCACGGGAAAAAACAATTCCAAATTACGTCAGCGAATTATCTTCGCATGGCTTGAAATCTTCTTTATAATAATAACAGCGGGAGGTTAGCGGTACTGTTGTGGTCAGATCAGCAGGAGTGTATTTTGTTACTACTAAGTCAATTATCGATTCCGTGTGCTATATGAGCTAGTTAATTATATGTCTTGTTTGGTAGAACCCACTAATGTATAATACTCTCAGAGAATTTATGGCATGTCCGAGTGTCCTAGATACGACGGTTGATGTCGCGTATATACATTCAGAAATGTATATGCGACACCATGGCCTACTGATGGCCTACTGCGACACCATGGCCTACTGTCTAAAGTAGGCCATGGCGACACAATCTGAAACGGAGCGACAACCAGATGAGTAGGCCTATAGTGCCCACCGGGAAAATATAAATTCCAGCCTTTACTAGACAAATGACAGCAGGTGGTAGGCGCCACAAAGAAACACAAGACCATACGGTGGGGGGCGACGGAAATGTACACGCATCATGATATACGGGGCGTGTGCTCATTGCTAGTGATGACACATCAGCAGAACGGACAGAAAGCATACAGTCTGAACAACCGTATACCATGCCTCATCTATATGATGTATCAGCTGTTGCAAAGCATCGCCCAAGTCAAACGTTATTGCACCGTCCTCCCCACTTCAACTATGGAAGCATATAATATCAGGGAAGCAATATGGATAAACTCCCTTTTCGCCAGTAGGTCAATCAGTCAATAGAACCTCGCCAAATAGTTTTGAATTCCGGCGATCCATATGGGTCTCGTTGATTTGCGTCTTTGTAGGTAGGCTAACTGGCCATAGGCCTATATTGGCTAATATTCTCAAATTGCTAGGAAACACTTCAGCAACGTCGACTGGGTTCGTTCATTCCTGCCGTCTCTCACTAACCGCCGCGAAAATTAATCATTCCGACCGAGAATCTCCTAACTGAGACCGAAGGAGGGGGCGCCAAATTCTTAACCGAGGACCAAACGGATGACCCGGAATAATCGATAGGCCTACTAAACGGCGCACCGCGGATCATATATAAATATTTCAGAGGAGTCACTGATAACCTTATGGCTGTGTGGCAGACTGTAGTAAGATAATTTGTAGGCTATATAGACTAATTATAGCTCGGCGTGAGCGACCAAATGGAGCTCTGACTTAACAGAGACCCCAACAACTCCTCAGTCCGCCAGGTCCGTCGTTCAGTGGTAGCCTACCCCCTGCTACT